>JAUEPU010000246.1:0-62870 GCA_030435615.1 Armillaria luteobubalina
CTGGTGGTTGTGGCTGTGAAGTGCCTTGTACGCGTCAGAAGGAGCAAATTGTGAACGATCGGAAATTTGAAATTTCGGCGCTTTGCTCCTCCCTTGCTCCGCTTTTCGCTCTTTTTGTGCTAGACATTGATTGCGAGTATGGGTGCTTCAGGGACCCATCTGCCAACAATTACCCGTTGAATGAAACCCAAACATTCGAACAATAGGCAGACAAGGTGTGCTGCGAAGCTCGACTGAGCCCCACCCTGCAAACGGCTCGCTCTTCACATGCTCTTTTGTTCTTTTTGTTTTCCCCACGGAACCTATGACTACTACAAGCATCACTCGGTACCTCCTTATAAGACAACATATTCTCTTTTAGGAAAGTACAATGCAATGTTCGAAGTCACAATGATGCTGATGCGCCATCGAAGCATCTGCTTTGTGAAATGCAAACGACTAACAAAAGCGTATCCTTCTTATATATAAAGGCCTGGATTTCCCGTCTGTAGCTATTCACTTCCCTTCTCTCGAAAAAATGGCGACACCCTCCTCCTCCACGACCGTCTTCCGACTCCGCCCTCAAGCTCCCGGACATCAGCTGCCCCCTCACATTATTGAGCGTCATCGACGCGTACTTGCTGGGATACTGCATAAACGTTTCTTGATTGACCGATGGAGGCGGAACGTCGTCATGGCTGCCGAACCAGAACCGAGAGAGAGACCGACTTACCAAGTCGCCTACGGGAACAGTTCTTGGAACTACGGGATGCTCTCCCTGCACCTCTGAAGCCCAAAGCAGCGGATAGAGTAGCTATCATGGAAAACGGTTAGTCCATTATTTTCGTCCCAAATGAGATTTCGTCGGCTGATGACTTTGTTACAGCCATGTACTATATTGTCGGTCTCAAAAAATGCACTGCATGTTATTCAAAGGAGACCTATGGAGAGCCTCCCGGCATACATCTCCCCGAGCTCCAAGGAGCTCAGTAACACAGCAACGGACGTACCACGAGAATTGTACAATCCGGATGCTTTGTCAAGTGATCGAAGCCTTTCAGGCGTCGAGAGTAAAATACAACTCCTCGAACAAGGTAAATTTCTTGTCTGTTTTTACGGCACCACGGGCTAAGCGATATCCTCAGCGACGTCGTACATCCGCAGTCTTGAGGAGCAGTATCAGCGCCTTCAACTGGAGAAAGAAGCCGGTCGGCAACTTCCCCGCCCCGTTACGTCGTCGTCTTCATCAAGTTCCGAATTCTCTTTGTCTTGCCGGTCCACACCGGACAGAGAGCCAGAAGTGATGGACGTTGACGATCATTCATCAGAGTCGTCAGACCGACTTCCATCCATCTACGACATTTTACGGGAAAAGTCTCCCCTCAATGATCTTCAGGCTCCCTCCGCTGAGAATGTTGTCTCTCAGTGACCGATAGCCCTCCTCGACGCGCCATTCCTTCATTAAATTATCGGCTCATATACCGCAACGTTGTACTTCTTACGCATACATCCATCCAAATTTCGCATATTCCAAGTGTAGCTTTAGCTGTTGTCACTGTGGTGCAGGAAACCGACGTAGATAATGTAGCATACCTAGACTGTTCACCACAAAATTCATGAGGATTTTGATTTGATCATCCCGGCCATCAAGTCAAAGCTATTGCCATCGGGCTGCAGGTCGATGAACCCATCATCCCCAGATGACCAGCCCGTTCGTTCCGGTACAGTGCGCAGTAACCCATGGTCGGACGTTATACCGCTGACGCGCACCTTCTTCGGAGGCACCGTTGTCGTCAGAGTCACCAGTTGATCGCTAGATCGTAAAAACTACGTCAGGTTGTCGGGTAACCGTTCGACGCATTGTACTTACGAATGAAGCCATCTATTCAAGTACAATGCCATGAATGGCTCAAAAGAGCCCTTGCTTTGTACGAAAATGGTCCACATCTTCTCGAACTTCGCTAATATCACGGCGGCGATAGTTTCCATGCTAAGCGGCAAGTCGTTCTCGGGGTTTTGTAACTGCGATAACGAAAATATGGAGGCGGGTTGAGCACGTTCAGCCCTGAGCCTACGGCACTTTGTTATTTTTTAGTGGAATAAGGGTACGAACGAGTCGACATACCAATGATAATGTCACACTTCCCTCCTGAGAAGTTCGTACTGACAAGGATCCCTCCGATCTTCTTCTTGTCGCCTTCTCCAGGTCCAAAGACGGTATACAAGTCATTCGGCCACTTGATGCGAACACTCTCACCCCTTCTTCCCAGAACGCTCTCATCTCGGCACGCTTCGGTTACCGCAAGGGCAAACAAGTATTGCACGAACACCAGCTTGTTCGCTGGGAACGATGACAACGACACACGTAATAGCAGAGAGAATTGTAGACAGCCCGCGGGTGAGAGCCAGATATTGCTTCCTCTGCCGCGGCCTGCCAGCTGGAAGGATGCTAGAGACAAGAAGGGAGTAGGAAGTGCGGCGAGAAGGCGGGGGTTCCTAGTAGTGTGGTCAACAAGTATCAAGTTGCACAATCGAGGAAGTATACTTGTCAATCATTGTCTGAGTGCTTGTCACTACTTCACCGTACAGTAGGGCTTCACCAAAACCCCAGGTATCACTCTTCGTGGAGTAGCCTTCATCCGAACGCGCCGCAAACAGCTTGTCGAAGAAAATCTTGACTTGGAAGAACGGCGTGGACTTGTCCTCAGGAAGGTCGCCATTGGGATAAACAATGACATGCTTTGGCTGCCATGCGGCCGGATCTGCTGAGGTCAAATACGCCCTCTGGGCTTCGACTTTAACGTCTGGATACTCCTGCGGTTTATGGAAGTACAGTTTATCGTTCTCGTCCTCAAACACTTTCAGCTCCGATCCTGAATCACCCGAAATGGCGCTGATAATCTGTGCAACAATTTCTGGTTTGGATGGATGGCCTACGAGGAGTTGGGGCAAAGGACGTGATATGGACTGAGCATCAGGGGAAGGAACCCTGAGACCAAGTTTCGCAAGCACAGTCCGAAGTAAGGATTTCCGAAGTACCCTCGGATTCTTCATTGGCAATCGAGTGTTCGATGTTGACAGACCAGAATACTACAGATCCGTTGCCAACAGAACATTTTAGGCTCGCGATGTTGGATTCAGGTGGTTCATTGGAGTAGATTGCCAGTGATTCGTGGCTTTCACTATTCTCGAAGCCAGTGATTGGGCCTAAATGACCCTCGATCCCTTCAATATGCTTATCGTTGAAGATAATTCGAGTGCTTGAAAACCCTCCCTTCGTCTGAGGATAAATTATCGGCGTAAAATGACATCTGGAGGTGCGATCGTAGAGTCTGAACGAAGCCTCGTCGTTGAGACTTAGGGACCCGAAACTGGAGATTCCTCGAGGAGTGCATTGAACGCCTGTGCCGAAGGCCAGTAACGATCCTCCGTTTTCGACAAAGCTATTGATGGAAGGCACCGATGCTGGGAATCCTGAACGGCACCTAGGGAAAACGAGCAGTGCGCAAGAAGTGGGCCATGGCTGAGACTTCAGAACCTGATTGGAGATTTGCTGAACGGTGTAATTTGGAATGAGGAGAGAACGAAGGGTAGAAATAGTGTCCACCAGAGACAATTGAACGACTTCTGGTCCGGAATATACAAGGACGTTCATTTCAACAGGTAGTGATGTCAATCTAATCTAATATCAATCAAGTAGCGGCAGTTGCCGGATCCGTGGCGCAAATAAACTGTACCATAGTCTGTCGCTTTGCTCTCTACACAACGCCAACACACCCGAGTACAGAAAAATAATTACTGAGCTGAGGGGCAGGGTACTGGAGTAGACTCCTGTAGGTTTCTGGATCAAATTGTCAATCTGCAGGTCCCTCACACGCCCGAAACCTCTCCCCATTCACCGCCTCCCAGTCGAACTGCTGTCAGAAAAATTTCTTTGACAATCTGACTACTACGATTATGACAGGTCAGTCTATGACGTATTCCTGGTCAGAAATCATGGACCATAGCTTCTGAGCTATGTCTACAACATTGGAGGGATTACTATTTTGTTTCCCCTTTGTGATCCTCTTAATTATTCAGCCGCGGCTATGCGATATCGACGATCCGGAAGCGCTGTTGCAAACGGTACTGGAGCATTCGAAACGATCACCGCTATCATTGAGGCTATGGTGGCGTCCTGTCCTTCCATCTTTGGACATGCCCCTGTACGAAGGATCTTCACAATGCTTGCTGCCCATTCCAAATATTTGGAAAGACATCGATTTTGGGATATCCTCAGAGAAGTGTTATAACGAAGTAATAGGTATGCTCTCAGCTCCTAACCTGATACAGCTTCCATTGTTGCAGACACTCCAAATAATCCTCGGAACATTCAATATTCAATCTCCACGGTCGCTTCGGAAGCCCATATACTTCGTTCGGCCATCTTGAAGCTATTCTTTCCAATCAACTCGCCCTGGTTCCAGATAACGCACTTGTGCACGCCCAAGCTATCCCTAGAGCAGCTACTCGATATTCTTCGTGTGGCTGTACGTCTGATTACCCTTTCGATCTCAAAGAGTTTCTACATAGATCCTGAAGGGGACACGCCAGTGCCGGTGACAAACAATGCTATGAAGACACTGAATGCGTGGGATCCTCAATTTTCTTCCGTATTTGACCCTGCCTTCCCTTACGACCGTACGCATAGACAAATATTGCGATCTTGAAGGGCTGGCGAGGAAAATTTAAGGCATTCATGTGACTAGACATTGGGACAAGGTGTCTTTCGTTGTCCGTCGCTCTGGTATCGCCTGAAAAGTCTACGGATCGGTGTCGAAAAGGCAAGCGACAGTCTGTTGGCTATGCTCCGTATCGCTAGCGCTACAACTGATGTTATGGACGTGGCATTCGTAAAGGATTCCCGTGCCGGAACCTTAAGTCTGGATTCTATTTTGCAGGCTTTTACAGCAAGATACGCTGCTTTTGCCCAAGGTGTAAAAGCCGGCAAAATAGAATCCAGACTTTAAATTCTGAATTCGAAGAAGTGCTGGAGTTTGTCCAAAGCTGTCGCAAAAATGGACCGAGACCATTAGAATCCCTTCACATTGATTGCGACGCACTGTATCCAGAGGAGGACGAAATCTTCTATGACGATAAGGATCGAACTTTCGAAGGTTTTATTTGAACCAGTTGAAAGGTGTTGTTGATGACGGTCTCGATGTTGTGATCAACCTGTGAGTGATGTGAGTTAGTAATGTCTTCTTAAGTACCCTACTCACTCCCACCGACAGAGACGGAGAGCTCGTTGAAATAAGAGAAAGCAGTTCTACAGAAGAAGGATTGTATGACGATCTGTTTTTCAGGGCCATGGTACACTGCACATTTTAGATGCATGGCATGACCTGAAAAGTGGATACTATTGGAATATGGCAATCCGGCATCATGCCGATCTGTCTTATTAAGGAAGAAGATTGAGGAAAGGTATAGAAAGTTCTAGTAAACAGTCCATTAGTATATAAGTAGGTACTGTAGTGTAGATCCTCATGCGTTGCAGAGCTCAGCCAAGCGCAATACTATTGGCTTGAACACTATGCATACATACTGGGAACAAACTTGATCCCCCTATTTCACAACAGATATGTAACCAAACTTGATGTTTTTACCCGCTCAGGGAGCTTGTTAATAGAACCAAGGGTAACAATGTCTTCTTTACCTTTAGGTATATTCATTCTAGTGGGAGGGTTATTGTCTTCTTTTCATAGGAAATGGAGGCCACATGTATCTTCCGATTTGTCCATCCCCTTACAATTGTCGATCAAATCATTACCTACCTTCCTCGACCAAATTTCCAGATTCCTTTACACTTGCGTTATGAAGATTATCCAAGAAAGATCAGGTTTCTGGAACATGCACGAGAGATTTAATTGACACAAAAGTTCAAATATAAGCTACGATGTCATTGCCATTGTGCAAACTAGGTCTTAGTAACACTTTCGCAGGAACGACAGATGCAGCTACCGCTGTAAAGGTGACAGAGAATTTGTTAATACATATGTGAGAAAGAGATATGTCTGAAATCCAGGATCAAGAGAGAGATGAAGCAAATCAAATCGAAGTCATCCTCACCGCCTCCACGCGCCGTCAAGGTAGACGGCCCTGCGACACCCTGGCTCGACGTGGGAAGCCAATGTCATGATATATGTATTTGCTACAAGATCATATCTCGAATGATCTTATCTTCCTCAAATGCATTTTGGACCTTTGTATCACTTGGTATGAGAAGGCAAACAATATCCTATACTGATGAACTCACCCGCGTAAAAAACCTGTCATCAATGACCACACGTATGCCTGTAGCGGCCAATGCCTTGGAAACATCGAGACAAGCATAGTGCGCCTCGATTGTTGCCGCAGCCCTTGTGAATCCTGGCGTATGATTTCCACCATTCTCCTCTGTGGGGATTGCTAGAGGAAAGCGAAGTATGTGAAAATGTTTTGATCAGAAGATACGGTTTGCCTACCAAAACCGGGGTGCAAGGATGGTAGTTCTAAAAAAAATTACTTATTTATGCTGGTGCTGGCTTGGACGAGTTGAAAACCTTACCATAGCTTACGTTCCCCTATAAGAATAACCATTAACAGTCTGTTGATGAGGCAGTAATGCCTACTCACAAAATCGGTCGACGCGCTTTTGATGCCCCATTCGTAATCAATAGACCCATATTTGCTACGGACTATGTTGGCGACTTCATCACCTGCGTAGAACCGTCATCGTTGACTGTACATTTTCAAGAAGATAGAGGCGACGTACCGAGAGTTTTGTTCTGCCTTAGGTCGTGCGTTGCGCCATAGTCTTCGATCTTAATTGTGCATCCACTGGCCATGGCAGCACCTCTACACATAAAAATCAGTTCAGTCCATATCAACCGGTATGGGATTCACGACGAACTCGAAACAGGGTAATACGCGCTTCAAGGTGGACTGCACCTCGGCGCGTGTCGGGGCACGGACGTAACAGCTGTGTTACAGAGGTTAACAGAAGGGTCGTTTGGTTGATAAAAGTTTCGCAACTCACACAAACTCGGCAAAATCAGGAATTACTGTAACGAAATTAACCCTAACCGTCGAACTGTCACAGAAAGGGCCTACCGTTGGTTTGCCAATCTTTTCCTTCATGGAATATTCCATGAATACGATGAGTTGGCTTCAGTTGCTGCCGAAGGGCAGATATGTTGTTGTACCCCAGAACTGCCGCGTCTAATGCGTTGACGCCTTCCCAGGGAGAAAGAGCAGCGTGGGCGCTAGATACAGTGGACAATTCAGAAACAGACAGCGGGTTACTTGAACTCGTACGTATGACCGAAATACTGGACCTGTACGCGGTGTAGTGCCAGACAACTACTGAGACTAACAGAGCCTTTTGGACCAGGCGCGGGATGGCACCTATCGCTGTTAACTAGCGGACGCGTATACTGAAACAACGAAAACATACATTATACACGCAGCCATATTCTTGTACGCGCCTCGCTCCAACAGGTGAACTTTGCCGTCGCCACCTTCCTCGGCTGAAATATGGATTCAGGATCTGGTACTAAAGGGTCGAATGTATGAGGAGGTACCTGGGGTACCTAGTAGCTCAATGGAACCGGATATATTGAACTTTTCGAAGGCGGCCTTCATGGCGCACGCGACTGCGACCCCGGCAATGGCGATGAGATTGTGACCGCAACCATGTCCAATGCCCTTCAACGCGTCCATCTGACAAATGAGGGAAGCTTGATGTAAAATTGATGTAAATGATGTTATACAGACCTCCGAATTGACACCGATAGTTCTTCCCCCGTGTCCGTGTTTGAAGGTAGCCTTCCACGCCGTCTGGCTCGATAGAAGATAGTGTCGCTCTACTTTGAATCCCTGTTTAGCCATGAAATCCGTAAGAACATCGTGAGTTCGTCTTGGAAATGTAGGGTCTCAGCCATGACTGTTTCTGTAGCTGAAATAGTCCAGACCTTTCCTCGTACCCTATTTCAGGGTGTTCTGCCCTTGTTATTCAGCCTCAGCACGACTGATAATACAATAGATAAACTACTTGCCATGTATATCCAGACTAAGGGCTCTCAAATCCGTGTCCAACTCAGTAATTCTTTGTTCAATGACAGCCATGATATCGGGTCGAAAAATGCCTGCAACAGAAGGTCGTTCTGGAGTTGGTTTTCCTGTGTCTTCGGGTCGCCATGGCTGGACTGGCGGAGAAATATTTTCAACGTCTGTCGTTGTCATTGTGTGCCGGTGGTCTGAGAGTGATACTATTCCAAGATAGGATTTGCAGATAAAATAGGTTCATCAGAGATCAAGGTCAGTCTCGGCCACGTCAGCATACGTCATAGCATTGGCCGGCCGGCAAAGACGGGTCGCATCAGAGATCTTCCGCTTCCGATCTTTATCCGATCTCCAGTACGCAATTTTCAATTTTCTATCACTCCATTTCCCCTCGACGCTGTCAAAGTCAAAGTCGGGCGTTGGCAGGATGTGCTTCAGGAGTCACATTGAGCGTAATGCAATAATACTGGCTTACAGAAGCAATGATATCGCCTGCGACGATAAACCCAACGAGTCTACTACTACAGAATCTTCGGTATCATGGCGTTTCTGTTGAATCCTTCGCGTGCCTTGCTCTATGGCTCAAAGCTTCGTGCCCGGTCTCTCCTTCATTCAAACTGCAATTCGTCTAACGGTACAGTAAGCCCGACAGATATTATTTCGGATGACGTCGAACCTCAACATCGGATGTCACATAATGCTGGGTCTCTGGAAGTCGCAAAGCCGTTTCATCTCTGTTATATGACTCCGGGGTGACCATGCTCTCAGCCCAGGCGAAGGTTAGCCATGCTATCTAGTCTCCATTCCATTTTTCTGACTGCACATACGGAGTTCAGTGACGCTCACGTATCCTATCGGTTTGAAAGGAAGGCCAGCACTCATTGTATAGTCGTAGTCTCCCATTTGGTGCTGAAACTGCTCGTACACGTGCTCTCATACTTTCGTACACGAAGATCGTCAAATTTAGTACTTGGACGCTGCCTTGGCACTGGGGCACTAGGACCTCCTCGTTTATACATCGCTCTTCCGGACCGCTTCTCTTGGCGCCAATTTCAATGCCTCGGAGGGCGGTACGATCCCTATGCTCTGCTATGCAACTCTAAACGCGAACGTGACTCTTTCAAAATATTGAACTATCCTGTCAATATCAGACTTGGGTATACTTCTCGTATAAATACCTCTGTACCTGGCCCTCCACATCCTCATTCACTTTCGCAAGTCGCACTTTCGATCACCTTCTTTCTCGAAAGCTGATCATTTTCCCCCTGTATTTTTGCTCTTTATTTTCCATGCCTTCTTCATCTGCCCTGTTTATTTATGCTCTTTCCGCTGTTGGTCTTGTCACCGCTGTCCCCATGCAATTGAACACGCGACAGACGACCTCCATGATGTGCAGCCCCAACTTCGAGGGCGCCGGTGTATCCGTGACCAATAGCGCTCGTGAATGGGGCGTCTCTGCCCATGCCGTCGGTGCGGATGTGACTGCTCCTATCGGCTCGCTCAGGACTGCCAATTTTCTGTTCCAACAAAACGGAGAGCCTGCAGTCAGTTACACCATCAGGTAGGTTCGCTTTAGCTGCCCTTCATCCGCAAAATCCGATGCCCTTTTCCTTAGGGATATCGCGAACCCCAATTTGGCTGTCGCCGTTCGTCCTGATGGTACACTCGAGCTAGACCCCGTCGATGCCAGTGGTAATGACCAGTACGTTTGCGGTGCTTTGCTCGAGCTTCCTCTTTTAGCTCACCTCTTTTGCTATTAAGGTCCCAGAAGTGGAACGTCCTTTGCGACAGCTGCAGCACCAACATATCCCAGCTTCGCGGAAATGTCGCTTTTGGGTGCAACATGACTTCCGCTCCCAGTGGACTTGGCGTGCAGATTGGAGCTGAGGAGACAGATGCCATGTTTATCGCTCCTTGTAATGGACAGGACAGCCAGAATTTCGACTTCTGGACCGCCTTCGAGCCTTAAACCGTATCCGTTTAATGGCTCCTTGGTGATTAGCTTGAAGGCTTTCTCTTTCTTTCACCGACTTTACCTTTACATATTTGATTGATGAGTACTTTATAGCATCTCAATCGTTGGATGCCAAGTAGCATATTGCTTCAGCCTGCGACTACGTAAAACGGAGCGAACAGAGTCTTTCAACACTAGCTCCTGGAATAATATTCGACGCCCAGCGGAATTATAAGACACGCAGTTTGGAACGCACGCGGACGAGGAATAGTAGGGCGATGGCTCGGGCTCGGACCAGAAAAGGCCAATTTCCAGCTCCACAGCCTGGAGTCTCTCTGAAGCATGCCGTTTGTTCTCGTTCTTGTTTCCAGCTTGATGCGCCACTAGCATAAGCTTGTAAACTCAGATACCTTCGCCCCGATATCCGATAGAAACTTTCGCGGCTCATGGTATATGCATTTGACATTTAAACAAGAAGGGCTTCTCTGTTTCCGACCAACACTGTTGACCTGGATCTATCTTTCCTTATAGTAACTAAAGGCAGCGCCTGGCCCCCTGTCAGTGCTATCATAGGTTGGATGCATTAAGTGAGATTATAACCGCCGGCAGGCAAAGCTTAACAGCTGTTCAAGCCAAGCCTCATAACGCCATCTTAGAAAGCGTTACCTATTCAACCCCTCAGTCCCCGCTTTCGTGAAGAATATGAAAAGTTCTATCAAGACTTCCGCCAGTTACAGTGTATGCTTCGTTCAGCTCACGGGATAAACGACTAGCACAGGGGCGGGTGGCGTGTAACCGCATTGTTTCGTCTTGATAGAAGCCCCAAAGCAAGATCACAAGATCCGAATTATCTTCTTCCTCGATGTCTTATATAACTTCGCGCCTAGTTGAAAATCAAAAAAGACTTTGATGGTTGATCGTCAAACATTTTCCAAACTCATTCCGCTGTCCTTGTGAGCTTGAAATGACAGTAAAGTCAAAATCGTTACCAGGTACTGGCCTTTCGACGAATTTGAAGTGGCTGCCCTTTGAAATATGGTCAAATATCCTAGGTTTATTTTGAGAGATAATGATAGCGTCGGGAATCATTGCCGGCAACAAACCCTGACCGCAACAAGACCGCAATGGAAAAGAAGTGCTTACAATGTAGAGATAGTGCGGAACCACTAGAGAAGGATAGGGATTGAAGAATTGAAGAATTTGAGGATTTTGCCTTACGGTTTAAGGTGTGGCGCAGACATGAGATCTATTCCAGTATCTCCCCCGGAACCTATGGAATCACGGCATACAGAAGGCAGTAGTTGAGAACAAGTAGCTGTTGCAAGTTAATAAAAAACGAAGCGCTTCGAAGAATGCCGACCAGCGCGGTGTCAGATTCGTGCCCAAAAAAATGTAAAATTCATTTGAACCTAGTCGCCGGATCGTGATACCTAAAGTCATATGATGAACAAAGGTACTGAGACCCTGGGAGTGCGTGACGAAAGATTAACAAGCACGACTTGGTCAGAATCCGATTGGACGTGCGTCTCGCCTGCGAGTCACGTAACCAGTTTAGGAGTGCCTCGGCTCGTTCAAGCTTCAAGCTGTGTCCGTCCAACACAAACCAATTATAGGCGGTAAGTATGTGAAGATAATCAAAGCGGCACGTAGTAACACTCACGTACGCGCTAGACAGTACCCCAATCAGCTGTTACCGAAGCCGGTACATGTATGCAATGCTCCACAGACGCGCTGTGCTAATAGAACGGACCTGCCCAACATGCGGTTGCATGCAGATTTTGCCTTCGTGACTATTTTGAGAGAGTCAATGAGTTCCCTTTTTTACGTCTATACGAACGGGTCCCGATTCTAGATGTCCTGAGCGTGAACTAAATTAGATCAGCGTGAACCAATTGTTCGGCCAGATCTTTTGGAAAATGAGTAGTATGTACCGGGACTTCGCATCATTCGGTGACCGGCCTAGATATCGGCAAAACAACATGCATGTGCTCAATTGAGACATTAATGAGACGTCCGGTGCTTACAGATTTGCAGATACTTACTCGCATATTCAACTTTCAAGATAGTTCGATGTGGTTTGTTCCTGGTCGGAGTCCAAATGAGCGGCGACATGTAAAAGTGCCCCGGCCCGGCATGGCCCTGACTCATCTGCAATCAACCAAGGGACCAACGACAGTTTTACCACAGGACAAAATTAGTGTCATTTGGACGAGCCTGAGAAATCTCAAGGTCTCGGTAATACCGGATATCGAGTTCTCAGGCAGCTCGTGCTCATCAGACAGCAAGAAAGCCTATGCAGCCCCCGCGAGCAATTACGTTCAAAATCACATAGTTATCGGAGTCGCGCTCACGGATTAAAATCTATCATATTGATATCTTCAATAATTTTTGTACGCCATTCATTTCGAATAGCAAGAAAGTACCCAGATGTACGATAATTATAGAGTACATCAAAAAGGCCTAAACCTATGTTATGTATCACTCGACGCGCCAGCGCTAACGTGCCGCTCCAGGTCGAGTGTATTCGGCTACATAGTAGAATAAATTATTGGAACGGAAGTTTGGACTCATAAGGACCCATAGCTTACATAATATTATCTCCCTTTAGCTTGTACCACCACCACCACCTCCCCATTGTTTCCTATCGCCTATACTCAATTGTTCAATAATGCTCTTCAAGAGGATTTCCGATGGCTCTGATCCATATACCCCTCTCACACCTCGTGGTTCACGTCCAAGACGGGCCTCCAACCAGTTTGGCACTGTCGGATCTTCATGTTCCAATTTTCTACAGCCTCCCACACAATTCCAATCTCGAAACCGTTCAACATCATTGCCAAGTATTGATCCGATAAGAAGAGGTCCACATACACTTGATGGACGTGATAGCTCTCGTATCCCCCAGTCTTCGGGACAAGCACGTCAGCGAGCCGTCTCTCCTTCACGCCTGCCCCGGCCTCAATCCCGACAGTACCCCGCTGTTCTTCAACCACAAAATAGGGCGCCGCATGCATCATCGCCTGCGGTCTCAATTCCAACTTCAGTGTCGACCTCGTATTGCGAGCAGCTCAAAAGCAAACCACGAAATCTGGTCAAACCGAGTCCCACTCTAGTGGTGAATTATATCCACGATGTGATAGGCCGCGATATTGTCAATGTCACCTGGCATCTCGAAATGGACGATCTGCTTGCCATGCACGAGCGAGAACTGATGGAGCGGCGAAGTGGAAGAGGGTCAAGGCAGAGCTCTTTGGATATGACACTGAGTAAGTTCCGTGTCCATGTTCTATTTTATGGCTGTTTTGAGAATGTCACTCAGATATCTTCGGTGCACCGCTACGCCAGGTATCTATGTATGCCTCCACAGCGGCCATCCTGGGTGGGTTTGAGCATGAATTGCCAATTGTCGTATATTCTTGTGTGGAGGAGCTCTACCGTGGTGAGCCTCAGTATCTGGTTTTACAGCACCGTTTGCTGACTTTCGACATAACTGTGTAAGGCATCAAGTCCCAGCCGATCGTTGCAGGTTCTTCATCTGCTCGTGTTGCACACCTTGTCCAGACTTTTGACTCTCCACCTCACTTTGGCTGTACAACCTCTCTTTTCAAGGAGTCCGAAGGCGATGTCTATGCTCTCTTGACCACGTTCCTCTCACGCCTACCTGAACCTGTGATATACCCTATGGGCATCATGCACGCTCTTCGTCAATTCTGTACCGAGATGCATGCTACACAGTTTCAAGACCGTCGACTAAGAACAATTCAATTATTGCTTCGCCTATTACCCTCTGCCAATCTCTCTTTGTTCGTCTATCTACTAGCTTTCTTAAGCCAGATTGTCCAGGCGCAGCCTGGAGTAGATGAAAACATTGCAAATGCCTTCGGAATCTGGATTTTTGGAGCCGAAGCTGGAACGTCTATGATGATCTGGTTCCTCAAGAACTGGGGAGTTGTTGTAAAAGGACTATTCGAGCTGCCTTTTGATATAGGAATGCCTTTAGCTACCCAGGATAGACGGTCTTGCCCGAAACTTCAAGTCGAATCTCCGGTTCCTGTTCGATTGGGAGACATATCTAACCTGAACATTCAAGCTGATGCACCCGAGTCTTCGCCATGCAGTATATCTCCTTGTAAATCAGGGGAACAAAGATCGTCCGGGATCGATGAACCTACGGGCCCTTATCGACTTACCGAGTCTCCGGTATGCGACAATATTGATAACGAGGATGACGCGTCGGAACATGGTAGTCTTTGTCCCAGTACGATTTCCGCCTTGGAAGAGCGTTTACTTGATGTGATATTGCCCACATCGCCAGTCGTCAAGGGATCATCTCCTCCACCCCTTCTACGTGTCATTAATTCTGGATCTTCAAATTCGACCTCGTCTTCTGCTTCTACCTCACCAATAACCGACGATGACTACTCTTTTCAGGCTATCCTGAGTTATACTCCTCGTTCAGATCATCTGTTGGACTTGGAGAAGAAGTTAAGAATTTCCGACGCAGCGAAGGTTGTACCTAATAATATGGATTCGAAGAACGAAAGGGGAAGTGTCGCGAGTCGCGCAGCAGAAGTCGTGATGGGGGATGGCTGTCAACCGGGTTGTGCATTGGGTGAGCGGGTGAGGATGTTGGAGGCTAGCCTGGAGATTGTTCTGCGAGAGAGGGATGAAGCCAGGGAGTTGGTTGAGGACATCCGGAAAGTCATGACGTTTAATCACCCTGATCCTTGAAAACTTCAAGGAAGCACGAAACACCGATTATGTTGTCAACATCGCTACACTTCCCCTCTCTATTATTCAAGCCTGATAATAATCAACACTATATCATTACAAAATTAATGTCCTTCCGGTCTTCTCTACATAAATGCAACAGGCCGAGCGGAAGTTAAGAGGAAGGGAAACCATGGCAACACGGAGGCTGTGTGGGAGTATTTGTGTATGCTTCGTACTATCTTGAATCCGTACATCCAACGTACTTCCGCGGGTCGTTCCGCACTGCGAATCATGGAGATCATGGGTGAGTGTTGAGAAAATTCTAACGTGAGTCCTAGCAGTGACAATCTTGTCGAAGAAAAAGAAAAAGGGACACAACGAGTAATATCACTGATTACTTGAACGTATAGTAGAAAATGAGGTCTACTGCAAACTGGAACTTACACCACTACGTCAACCTCATTTGTTTCTTGTAGTATTCGGCAAATCACCAGCACCCGTCAGCGCCACCTGACCCAGACTCCTTCCCATTCTCTTTCATGGGGGGTAAAACGACTGCTTCGCAGTCGGGGGATGGGTAGTTTATCTTATCTTATCGGCTTATGTAATGTTTTAATTGTTCTGAACCTTAATTATTTTTTACCCCCCATTACAGAGACTGGCATAACTTGACACGCCCTGTTGGTTGTGTTTGGTTACGGCCTCCAGATAATGGTATGCACATGCTCAGAGGGCATGTTCAAGTTGGCTTGTTTTACAATACATGCTTAGAAGTGTGACAGACAATCAGTTATTTTATTATTTCTGTCCTTCACCGTGCGCCCAGCCCAATGTAGGAATAATCTATGGATCTGATCAACATCTACATCAGGTTGTTCTAAGTGCAGAACAGTACCACAGTCAGCTCTTCGGGAGAGGGCAGCTGACATTGGAAAACTATCGGTAGACCTAGAAGAGGCCCAGTGCAATCATTTTCGCACAACTCTTGGATGGGAGAAATGAGTGTTCAGTGAGCAAAGGGAGGCAAAAGGGAGGCCATAACCAAACACAACCAACAGGGCGTGTCAAGTTATGCCAGTCTCTGTAATGGGGGGTAAAAAATCTATATAATAATACAGATCGGCACAGCCACACAATTTGCTTATATAAGTTAGCGGACTTTCAAATGTCCACCTCTCTTCTGTACGCACTGCCACGACCGGCTATTGTGTGACCGGTCCTGCCAGCACTGCCACAATTGGGACATGCCTTTTCTGGCACCTGGCTCTTTGACCCGAAGGTGGAGGGAAAATATTGGTAGGCAACACTATTGCAGCAGCTGTTTGGGCTTAATAAAAATGCATTAACATGTACTTCCATAGTATTAACTATCATTTTGAAGAGTGATAACATCTGCAATGACACAATATGCAGCATTGAGCATTTGTAAAGGGACATTAGGAGCCTTAGTGCTGCATGCCATAACCATATTGTACAGGAGTACAGTGTGCATGAGTGTCTGTAGCCATGCCAAGTTGTTCATAGTTGCTTACCAAGTACCAACAAATATAGCATGTATATTACCATCAATCTGTTAGACCCAAACCTCACGTGATCCAAACAAGAGTAAACTCGGGCTGTCTCGTGTTCGGACAGTCACCCGAGAGTCTCGTGGAGTTAGGATATAAGTGAAGGAGTCGGACTAAGTTCTTAGTCGAGCGAGTTAAGAGAGAAGTTCGGTATTAATAAACTTTAGCTTGAAGCTGGGGTATTACAGCGAGGGCTACCTACTTATATACGAAAACTGTAGTACTAATAATAGCTACAACACATGAAGACAATACGGTTGTCGTGCTGGAAGCGCGAGCCGTAGTCGATAAGTACTTGGACCAAGTCGTCCGGTTTTGGTATGGTCACGTGGGTTTGGGGATGACTCGGTCTTCTGATAATTAGGAAAGAAAATGAATAAGTGCGAGAAATCGTAACATTACCCTCTCGTTAAGGCAGTCGTCCCGACTGCCATTAGGGCTCTTCCATCTCCTCTTGTTCTTCTTTCAGTGCTCTCCAATAGTCCTGAATGTATTCTATCCATACTTCTCCATCCGGGTTTTGAACTTGAATTCTTTTTCCATCGTTTCGTTCGACTGTGTAAAAGTAATTCCATGTTCCGTCTCCGATTTCCTTGTACTCGTGTCCCACAATTTCCTTTATCGCTTTGGGGTTTACTATCACCTCGGCTGTTACTGCTCTTCCATGTTCTGCTTGGCTCTGCTGATAGTCTTCTATCGCTTCTTGAGCATTCTCCATGTCTTCTTCCGTTACCCAGTCATTATGTTCCCTTGTCCAGCCTGTCCACTTTACAAAGTAGTCAGTTACCAGTTGAGAAGGTTGGCCCTTCTTTCCTCTTACCCTTCGGGTTCGAGTGTCGAGGACTTCTTCGACTTTGTACTGTTCTTCATCTTCGATGAGGTCTGGTGGTGGTGGTGGTGGTAACTCTTGATTTGGGAATGCCGGGGGTGTATATGGGGTTAGGAGTTTTTCATTGAAGCAGGGATGAATGTGCCAATGAGGGGGAAGTTTAAGCTTGTAGGCAGAGGCGCCTGCTTTTTCGAGGATTTGGAATGGGCCCACTCGTTTGTCGTCGAGCTTCTTCTTTGGTTGTGGAAGGTGAAGGTTTGTAGTGTCGAGCCATACCAGGTCGTCCTTTTTGTATGCTATTGCCTTGCCCTTTCGCTTGTCATATTGGGTCTTCATTTTGGCGGCGGCCTCAGGTACTTCTCGATTTCTTGGTTAACCCTTTCGGTTTGTCCGTCTGTCTGCGGGTGGAAAGCGGTGGAAGCGTTGGGAGTGATTTGGAGGATTCGATAGAGATCCATCATGAACTTCGAAACGAATTGAGGGCCTCTGTCTGATATTACGGTTCTTGGCATACCGTGAATGGCAAAGACCTTGTCGCGGAATATTTTGGCGGTTCCTTCAGACGTGAGAGTTCCGTTGCATGCTACTGGAATGATTTCTTTTGAAAATCTATCTACTATAACTAAGATGGCATCGTATCCGCCAGATTCTTTGAGACCGGTGATTAGGTCGACAGAGATGTGGGTCCATGGTTCGGAGGGTACTGCATTGGGATGGAGGGGTGCTTTTCGTGCCTGAGTATTGGACTTAACTCGTTGGCAGGTTTCACATCCTTTTACATATCTCTCTACGGTTTGCCTGATTTTTGGCCACCAGTATTCTCTTTGTACTAACTCATTGGTCTTGTCAATGCCTGGGTGTCCGGCAGTGAGGTGGTCATGGGACATGGCGATGATTTCTCCCCTGAGCTTTTCGTCTCGGGGCACGTAGATTCTTCCAGTGAGCATCAGGAGTCCCTTTTCCATGGTGATGCCTCTTTCGTGGTTTAAGGAATCCGAGATTCCTCGGTCCCATTTGTCGGTGCTCTCGATAGCACGCTTGATTTTTGAGTGGATGCTGGATGCTGTGGGCATGATCATAGCTCGGAAGTGTTCAGGTTTGAGGACGACGATTTCATCGTTGTCTTCTTTTCCCTGATCGTGATCATCCCGTCGGGATAGAAGGTCAGCTTTTCGGTTTGCAGTGCCGGGTTTGTGGTGTAGGGAGAAATGGTATTCGGCGAGCTCAGTAACCCAGCGGGCTTGTTGGCAGTTGAGCTTTTGGGGTTTGCGGAAATATTGAAGGTTCTGATGGTCTGTCCACACTTCAAAGTCAACGGCAGCTCCCATCAGGTAATGTCTCCATTCGGCGAGGGCAAGCATTATGGTGAGGAGTTCTTTGTCGTATATTTCATAATTCCTTTCCGTCGTCGTCAACGACTTTGAAAGGAATGCTACGGGTCTCCATTTGCCATCCTGCTGCTGGCTTAGTACTGCGCCTATGGCTCCTTCACTGGAGTCTGCTTCTACTCTGAACTTTCCATCCTCTTTTGGTAGAGCTAGGATGACGTCTTCTGCCATTTGCTTCTTCAACTGTTGGAACGCTTGATTTTGGGCCGCGCCCCAGTTCCAAGGGGCGTTCCTGGTGAGTTGGGTCATTGGTCGTACAATTTTGGAATAGTTCTTTATGAATTTGCGATAGAAATTCGTAAAGCCTAGGAAACTTTGTAGTTCTTTTTTCTTGGTGGGCGTTGGCCATTCCGTGATTCCTTTGACTTTGACTGGGTCCATTCGGACTGATCCTTCACTGATGATGACGCCCAAATATTCTGTTTCTAGGACTTCGAACTCGCACTTCTCGGCTTTGAGGAACAGCTTGTGTTCCCTTAGGCGTCGAAGTACTCGTCGAACTATTTGTCAGTGTTCTTGGAGGTTCTTGGAAAAGATGAGAATGTCGTCGAGGTATATGGTTACTTTTCCTTCGGCGATCAGGTCATGGAAGATGTCGTTCATCATCCATTGAAATGTGGCGGGGGAGTTGGTGAGTCCAAAGAACATGACTGTTGGTTTGAACAGTCCTCGATTGGTGCGGAAGGCGGCTTTGTATTCGTCGCCTTCTTTTATGCGTACATTGTTATATCCCCAACGTACGTCTAGCTTGGTGAAATATTTGGCTCCCCGGAGTTTGTCCATGAGCTCCGAGATGAGCAGTAGCGGGTATCGGTTCTTGATGGTCATCTCATTGAGTTTCCAATAGTCTTGGACGGGTCAAAGGGCGCCATCTTTCTTCTTTACAAAGAAAAAGGGGGAAGTGAACGGGGACTTTGAGGGGCGTATTCTTCCAGTGGATAAATTCTCGTCCAAGAATTTGTCAAGTTCTTCCTGTTCGTTCCTATTCAGGGGGTATACTTTGCAGTCGAGGGTGTTGCTGGCGTTGGGGATGAGTTCGATTGCATGGTCCCAGGGCTTTCAGTCGGGGAGTTCGTCGAAATTGTCCTTTGAGAACAAATCTTGGAAGTCCCGATAGTCAGGTGGTACCATTTCCTCGAAACTCTTCTTGGGTTTCCCTTCACTTGCTTTTGCGGCTAAATCATTGGCATGGTGAATCGCCCTGATTTCTATTTCTTCCGTCATATCTACTGCTAATATAGTGTCTCCTTCTTCTAACTCTTCGTCCCATCTGTCTTCTGGGTCCGCATCTGGTAGGGTGAATGGCTGTTTCTGGCACTGACACCATCCGAATATGATTTTTTGTGTTTTCCAGTTAATGACTGGGTTGTGGCGTATTAGCCAGTCGTGTCTGAGGAATACTCTTCTCGTGCCTAGATCCGTGACTGCCAAATCGATTTGTTCTGCGTGTCCTCCAATGGTCATTCGGAGTTCAACAAAGTGAGTGACTTCGCCGGCCTTGTTTCGTGTGCCATCGGCATTGTAGACGGGAATTGGGGCACTGGTTGCTCGGGTTGGTAGATCATGCTCTTCAACGTACTTGTGGTCAATAGAGCTTCCAGTGCACCCACTGTCAATAAGGGCGGTGGTTTTAAGGGTTTGGCAATTGGTGAGGGTTTCGAGGTGGATTTCGGTGGTTAAGTCTTTTGCCCCGGCCCGGGCGCTTCTTCGGATGTATCAGACCGGTTTGCGTAGTTCCTCTAGCTGTTCGAGCGCTTGGGTACGGGGAAGAGTAACAATGCGCATTAGCATTTCTCGATCTGCCTCTGCTTGTCGCATTTTGTGGGTCCAGTGTGCTAATATGGCGCGGGCTTCATAGCTACCCGTCGCTTGTCTGATGGCGCGCCATGTCCATTCTGTTTCGAATGGAATCATGTAGCCGGACTCTTCCTTCTCAATGGTCTTCAGCTCCGTCCAGTCGTGGTCTCTCAGCATCTGCGTCCACCACCTGTTGTACGCCTTCATGTCAGTGGCATCGGGATCTCCTTCTTTGCGGTAGCGGTGCCCCTTGAGGTATGCTTGCCACTCAGGGTCATCGTCTTCATTGTACTCTTCTTCAGCCTTCTTCTTTGTCCGTCTAGAACCGCTAGGGTTCATGGGTGTTTCCACCAGGACGTTGCCGCCGTTGGTAGCCGTTCTCTTGGCTCCGCGGGTTGGGCGTCTTGCCTCCGAAGGAGGACTTTTTCACATCGGGGATGGCCCGCATGCGTCTGCATTTTTGGCTGCAGCAGCCATTCGGTACGAGGTGTTGTCTTCGTCGTCTGGTACTTCCTCTAGAGAAACCTTGTGTGAGTGGGGACGAAGCGGAGGGGGACTTATCGGGTTTTGGGCGCGCCTACCACCCGTCTCGCGTGGCGGACGAGGTGCTTGTGCCCCGTCGGTTGAGAACTGTTCTGATCCGGGGGAAGACTTTTCCGTTCTGTCCTGTCCGCCCTTAGTCGGATTGTCTCCAGCATTCGGGTGTGTATCTACAGGAGGCGCAGTTAGTTTTTTCCCGAGGGATCGCTCCTTTGGTCTTGCCGCCCAGGGCTATTGCCACTCCATGCTCCCTCTGCTGCAGCTGTTTGCGGTCAGGGATTCTTCTTTTGGGGGAAGCCGCACGCTTCCGCTTGTTGTCGTTCCTGGATCTGAAAACCTTCGACCATCCTGGGAGAACCTCCTTCGGTGCGCGGTGCGACTTATCCTGAGAGATCCCAAGCAAAGATCCCAAGTGGGACTCAGCTGCAGGGGGAAGTATCGTCCCGCTTCCCGTCGGGGTTCGTTTCATCTTGGCGAGGTACTCCTCGTCTTCCTGATCCATTAAGTTAGTTAGAATACTATACCGGTTTTGCGATTCCTTGGGTGCTTTGCTGGGGACGATAGAAGTTGGTATATTCGAATGCGCGTATAAATGTCCTACAGAAGTACTATGAGTCCGTCCAGCAGTATGTAATGCACCTTTAGAGAGTCCGGCCGACCGAGTAGAATCGCTTACTCGTCGGCCCCGTCTTTTACCTCTTCCACTCCCGAGGACGAGGGCGTCTTCTCCTCGTCCGATTCTACTTCCTGCTCCACTGCCCGATTGTCATGGCGATTGTTGTTATTGCGGGTGAATCTTCCTCCTCCGTCCCTCGGCTTTCTTGGCTGTCTGCAGTCGGCGGTAAAGTGCCCTTTCTGATGGCAGTTGAAGCATCGCCGCTCCCATGGGATTCGATCTATGTCCATCGGCTGTCCTTGACCGCCATAGACTGGTCCGGTTCCAGTGTTGGTACTGGAGGGCCCGGGTTCCCTTGGTGGTTGCGGGGGTGCATTCTGGTTCCGGGGAGGCGGAGCTCGGTTGTCGTTGCGGGGCGGGTTTCGGTTGTCATTGCGAGGCGGGTTTTGCCGGTTTCGGGGATCTTGGGGACGGTAACCTTTGTGGGTCCTGTCGAAGGCTCGCTTGACCGCTTGCTGGTCGTTGATCTGTATGATGCAACGCTTCCATTGGGAGTAAGTTTGGGGAATGTTTTCTCCAGAAGCCACAGCCATTGTGTACTCATCTGGTACCCCCGGCTCGTACTGCTGCAACAAGGTGACTTTTTTCCCCTTGATCCTCCCACCTTCCCGCAAGCTGCGCTTGTTGTTCCAGTTCCTGGAAATATCGGTTAGCGCCTCCGTCCTGCATCCGCAGTCCGTACATGCGCTGTTCATGGACTTCTTCTACTGCCAGGTCTGCAAACTCCTTTTGGACTGTTTCCACGAAGTCTCTCCACGAGGGTAGGCGGTATCTGGCTTCGGTCTTGCTGAAGTATTTCTCCGCATGATGTACCCACCAGGTGAGTGCCTTGCCGCCGAAATGGGATGTGGCGAATGTGATCTGTTGGGACTCTTCGTAATAGCCTCAGTGTACTTCGAAGTAGAGGGCGCATTGTAGGAAGAATCTTTGGATGTCATCGTGTTTCCCGTAGAACATCTCGGGCATTCGCATCATTGTGGGTTTTACCCCGAGGAAAGGGGCGTCGGCGTCGGTGTGTCCTCGGTGATGCCCTGGATTTGGGGCTGGCGGCATACAGTCTGGCGGGGGTCTGGGTAAGGACCATAGGTCCCCGCGGCCTCCAGGAGAGTCTGGGTCTGGGGCCGGCGGCGGTGGTCCTCCGGGGAAGGGAAGGTTATCGAGATCTGGCGGTGCATTGTTGGGGTTAGGGGGAAGGCCGTGCCTTTTCCGTAGCGCGTCTAGGTCGTTTAGCTTCTGGGTTGTCTCATCCCTGGCGGTTTCTAGCTTTGATTCCTTGGCTAGAATGTCGTTGTAAAGGTTTCGGCGGGCCTGGGCCGTGGCTTCCCGTTCTTCCGCAGTTTCTTCTGGTGCTCCGGTGAATAGTCGGGATTTCCCCGGGATTGGGGGTCCGCCTTGTTGCCGGATTGACCGTTTCGGTTTTGGGGGAGAGTCGGGCATTGGTTTGGGAGGGGGCGGGTATAGCTCGTCGTAGCTGGGGATTAGCGCTTTTGCGTAGAGTGGAAAATCTTTATTAAACATGAAAACGGCCTGCTCATGGGCGGCGTGTACCCGTAACTTTTTCATCTCCTCCTCGTCTTTTTCCTGCTCTGCTTTCATGTATCAGATTCCCGACGTGCTTGCCAACCACGAAATCTCCTCGACTATGTGCGTATATCTTTCTTCAACTCTGGTGTCGTATTCTTCCTCTATTTCCTCCTCAGTTAGGAATGTCTTGGCTTCCGGATAGTCGTCGTCGACCTCCGGCCATACCGGTTCGTTGACTGAGCCACTCGGCTCCGCTGTCGACTCCATCTTCTGAGTCTCGTCGTCCCCTTCCTCTTCCAGTATGCGTAGGTTCCCTAGGGACGAGGTTGAGGGGGATGCGGTTCTGACTGATTCGGAGGGAGGGGGGGTATACGACTCCGGCTGGGATTCGGATGGTTGCGTGTCATAGAGGGGGAACCTGATGGGTACGATGCCACCAGTCGCTGGGAGTTTCTCCCTCTGCTTGGGGCTCAATCTGCTCCATTCTTCCGGGGGTATAACTCGGTGGCTGCGGCCAAGGGTCAGTGAGGGGGCTGAAGGAGCGTTGGTAGATCCTTCTGAGTTCGATGGCGGCGCGGCTTTCGGAGATGTGGACGGGGCTGAGGGAGTGGGGCTCTTCGGTGGAGGGGCGGGTGGGGAACTCCTCGGTACTCTCTGTGTCGACCCTGATGATCTGGGCGACAGAGGCGGTGTATTCCGAGGCGTCCTCGTCGTAGAATGGGGCGGGGGTGCGGGCTCGGTAGGGGTGGTTAGCGAAATGCGGGAGGCCCCAAGGGCGAGTGCGCCCACACTGTCTCTCAGCTTCCCTGTCACTGTCGCCCAGGTACTCTTCGGTCTCTGGCTGGGGTAGGGGCTGCTCCTGCTCGATGGTTTCGAGCTCGTACGTCTGTGGGTAGACATAGTGTTGGCGGCGTCGGTTTGGAATCAGGACTCCTAGTCCTATGCCTATAATGACGATGGTGAACGGGACCAAGATGGCCACTAGGGCGATGTGGAACTCAGCGGGGGTCAGGTCTCTGGTCTCTTGCATGGGTCTTTGCTTGCATCGTGCGCGAGGAAAGAAGGGAAGCTTCGAGCTAATTGTTAGACCCGAACCTCACGTGATCCAAACAAGAGTAAACTCGGGCTGTCTCGTGTTCGGACAGTCACCCGAGAGTCTCGTGGAGTTAGGATATAAGTGAAGGAGTCAGACTAAGTTCTTAGTCGAGCGAGTTAAGAGAGAAGTTCGGTATTAATAAACTTTAGCTTGAAGCTGGGGTATTACAGCGAGGGCTACCTACTTATATACGAAAACTGTAGTACTAATAATAGCTACAACACATGAAGACAATACGGTTGTCGTGCTGGAAGCGCGAGCCGTAGTCGATAAGTACTTGGACCAAGTCGTCCGGTTTTGGTATGGTCATGTGGGTTCGGGGATGACTCGGTCTTCTGATAATTAGGAAAGAAAATGAATAAGTGCGAGAAATCGTAACACAATCACAGCTGTAATCATACAGTTCAAAGCCATCAATCTTCTTCAAGGGCTATATGGTTTATGGAGATGGTGTGAAGCCCTAAGGGACATATCTGTCAGAGCTTCTTTGTCAAAATGCTACTATTATCTGGGATGATATTCTAATACAGAATTGCTCTGATATTGGAACTGTTGAACATGTTAGAATAGAAACAGCTCAGTCATGTAGTCATTGTGAATGGCTGAGAAGTGGTAAGAGGCAAAATAGGTAGGTATAGACACATATGTAATGGAGAAATAATCTAAATACAGTAAGTTCAGTTAAATATGTGAAATGTCAGTATGTCAGGATATGTAAGATAGGCTGAATATCTGACAGAACACACTCTATGTAATATTCAAAATAAGTCTTCGCACCATTGCTGTATGGTACCATATCTATACTACTGTCAGAGGGTTCTGTTGATTTTGGATCATGGTGGTCTTATACAACTACTTTAAAATGAAAAAATATACATACTTCAGTTGGCACAAGAGAGGTATAAAAGACCAAGGTATCTGAGTAACTACAGTGATGCTATATAATGATAGATTGGAGGTACGGTAGGATGTATATGGTAAGAAAGAATGAGCATTGATGAATAAAGAAATGGTATCATATATGGATAATATCTCCAATATATTGCATTTCATGTCATCAATTTAATACAAAGAGAATATAATCAGTAAACACAATCAAGCATAATATGGGTAAAACTACTATACTGAGTCAATGGTACCTATTCATGCAAGGAGAATATAATTAGTAAACTAAGGAGAGATGTAAGTAATGAGTAGAGCAATAAGCAGAAGGTATATGTACCTCAGTCAGGCACACTGGGTGAAATGACTGAGCAACAGTGGTATCTACAGCTAACTTATATATGGTTAAAACAAAGGAGTGTGTTACTGTGTAGATATATGGCACAAACCATGAACCTCCTTCAACACAATTCCAGTCAGGCTGACATCTTCAATTTGGACAATCAATGAGTTTCAAGGCCAGTCAGTCATCTATGTGGATTTGGAATAGTACTATGTCCTTCTGAAACCTGCTTTTTCACATGGATGACTCTATGCAGCACTTAGCCACTGCAATTTTGGACATGATTAAATTTGAGTTTTCTTTCCAGATGTAAAGGTACAAATACTTTGAATATTGTATGTCCTGAAGCTCTATCACAGTCATAATATGTATTTTCTCTCAAACTAACACCTCAAGATTGGAGTAATAAGCCGGGTTTGGGGCGGGCCCCAACAAGCTGAAGTCCCGTGTCGTAGTCAGGTTGCTGGGTCCCGAGGTATGAGGGCCCAGCAATCGTGACGAAGACACGGGACGGAAGCTTGTAATTAAGGTTCAGAACGATTAAAACATTACATAAGCCGATAAGATAAGATAAACTACCCATCCCCCGACTGCGAAGCAGTCGTTTTACCCCCCATGAAAGAGAATGGGAAGGAGTCTGACCCTTTTCATTGTTCCCAAAGACCTCGTACGACCCTGTTTATAGCAAAGATTTGATTGATTTTGACACCGTTGATGCCATCGGCGTCGATGCAGGAGTGGTCAACGCTAGGCATTGGCTACTAAGCGGGGGCGTAGAAGTTGGCGTCTGATTAATCTGATCTTGCGTTCTGTTGGCACCTGATGGAAACGCGAATCCGTAATACCCAAGGCAACTGTCAGTTGGGAAGCAGTATGCACTGAAAGCTCTTCAGTATTCGCTTCAGAGATATTCAAAAATTTCTTCCTTACAGGTACACGCTTCGCAGGAACGGCTGGCCCAAAATGACATCTGGCTTTGTATCCGCTGTGGTATTTGTGAGCGCGACGTTACAGAAACCCTGGGCTGCCATCATCGTCGTTTTGTGGAGCATGTTGTCTTGAGAATCGACCTGGTAATCCACGCCGTTAATTGTGAGTGTGAGATATACGTATGGCAATTCTGTGCCGTTGCAAAGGAAGCTGAATCTTCCGTTTGGATATAGATTGATGAGGTCAATGGGCCCTGTGTATCCATCGTTCAAGGCGTAGGGATTACTAGGAGGTACTGCAATGTTCCTCGAGACTTCGCCGTACGTGAGTTTCATCTAGTCGTACGAAATACTCACTTACAAGTATTTAGAGTCGCCATTAGGGTGTCGCCAAATGGAAGGAATGATCCGTTGAATCCTTTCACCCCGTCTATCTTGATTGTATTGGAAAAATCAGCTGTCGGTGTCTCCATTTCGACCCAATTAATTTGTCCGCTGTAGTCCTCAGGATCCAGTGCCCCGATGGTCAACCTCGGCTTGATGGGATCGAGTCTCGGGCCAACGACTGGGTTCAAAAGACTTCCATCGTCCCATAGCTTGGTTAGTAACCGTTGAGATCTCGGCGCCGTGCTGTTCACTAGTAGCCCAAGATGCCCGTTGTTAATTCTCGCAGAGAAATTCATTGACATTTCTTCCATCAAGACTGCAGCATCATGAGCCAGTGGTTGCGCGTGGTGAAGTGTATTACGAGGTACGCACCAAAGTCCATGTTTTGGGCAGTAAGGACTCCACCAAAACTGACAACATCTGAATAGTACTCTCCATTGAGTTCCGGCTGACTTGAGGGCCAGACTGTACCATTCGACTATAAAACACCTAGATCAATTCATTTACGTTGCAAAACAAGACATGCGCCCTACCTTGATCGTTGAAGACAAGGTCTTGTCGAATGATTCTTCTCCTTGACAAAAAATACAGTCCTCGGACCATGCTGACAAGAGATCTCCAGAAAGATTTATCGTCACATCCATAGATTGCTGGGGAGTTCCGAAAAGAAGAGGAACTTGACTATACATATAGTCGAGATCTGTCATTGTTGCTGCAACCGTTACATTCAAAGATACCCATGCTGACCATTTATTAGTGTTCTTGCCCATTCAACCAGGGTTGGACTCAAACTTACATGGATTGGCGGCGTGCATCATTCGTACCAATGTAGCTATCCACGAGAAGGCGAACCAGTGACTAGCCATCGTGAAAGGAAGCAAGATTCCACATCCCTTTTTTACGAAGAGCATCCTGTTTTGACAAGCCTGTGAAGTTTCGTCTCTTCGTGACGACCAGGGGGCAGAGGTTAATGTGAATGTGGTGGATATGGAAAATCATTTCATTTTGGTAAAGATCTACACTACTTCCCAAGGCTTCTCCCGCGACTACTGATAATCCTTTATAGGAATAGACTTGAGTGTGGCATATAGGGTGAACCCTCAGATCGATATCGATTGCAGGAATGCCTATTGCTTCCCTACATCCGCTTCCAAAGCTATACATGAATGAAAGCATCTGTGCCAAAATTTCCAAATTGATGATCTCTAACACCTGGATAAACTTCTGACTTTATACCTAACGTCCACCATGGCGCAGCCGCAAAGCTACATGGTCGTCGAAAAGTACGACCAAAGCCCACACTCCTTTACCATCCCCAATATGGCCTCTTCGTCGTCATCACATCTGCCCATCAACCACTCCTTTCTTCCTTTGCCGCCAGCTGAAAAAAGGAGAATATCTGGTTTGCGTTCTGCACTAGACGTCGTTAAAGCCCTCGTTCTTCCAGTAGTGGCGATCGGATATCTTGCCTTTTGCTACTCAGTCCATAATCGCATCGTTCCTGTTACGGGCGATGGGATTGTCAACCTTTCATTGTATTCGTTGGGTAAATTCCTTGATCATGTTGTTAAAACCGATTGCTCACATCCTCTTTAGCAACTGTAAAATCTGGAATTACCACTGTCAGTATCTTGGTTATCTCTATAGGACTTTGGCCGATGAAGTCCTTGGTTCAGGACCTTCGTGTTAGTAACATTGTAACGCCCTCAATTTTTCAAGGTTACTAATTATTGGACAATGTAGAGCGAAGAGTTCTTCCGTGTTTTGACAGCACGCCAAGCTGGCGTTCCATTATCGACAATAAACGCAATCTCCTCTCCCTCTTTTGGCACCATTGACTCATTTATGGCTATTGCGCGTCGACATTGTTCCTCATACTTCACACTTTCGTTCATTTCTGGTTTTATAGTTGTTGCTGTGTCTTCCTTAGCCCCTTCCGCCTGTGTGTGACTTCACTTCTATGTTTGAAATCGCTTTTAGAATATTTATCAGTGTCAGTCGATTCCATCCTTGTGGACGGACATGTGTTGGCCTTCTCTGTTGGTGCAGTACCTGCAAACTCGGCTTTGAAGTGAGTTGCTTTGGTTCAGTTTGATAATTATTATTGACCCTTTGCCAGCGTCTCTGATATGGACGCGTTTACATTTCAAATGCCTGCCGAAAATGTCCGCGGAAACACATCGCGTGGGCAGAGAACGCTTTAGGATCACAGTACATGTTCCGACTGCCATCGAATGGCACATCGTATATCATTCCCGTTCCAGAAAATCTACCTACCACCAGTGCACGTTGGCTCACCGATGTCGTGGCTCTTAACCCAAGCTGCGCTTGGCAGGAAACCAACATCTCTTCGACGCTCCAGATCAGTTCGAATACAACGTCTAACAGTCCTAGCCTTCTGTCAAATGACGTGTACGTGAACATACCAGCTATCTCCGCCGATATCAAACTGCCCCGGAGTAGCATCTGTGAGTTATATTGCGAGTTTGCTCTGCCAACTTAGCGCTCCTTACATTTGACCGAAATCAGCCCTCTACGAAGTTGGGATATTGCCAATTGACACATTTGACATCCTAAATTCAACCAGCCATGATCCAGCAATCAATGGCGATTCTGTTTGGATTATCGCCTATCCGACGAATACTTCCCTGCAAAGTGCACCCGTCGTCGAATTCGACTTCACTAATAAACCCGCTTTCACGATAGCCGTTGATTCCAACGTCTACCAGGTAGGAGTCATGGCTTGCTCCCCCAATCCTACCATCGGAACGCGAGAAGTGTTGAATGACGGATCGGGAAACCTGTCTATCGAACCCAGAGTTCCACGGTACAGTCAAGGGAACCTACACCCTTCCCAGACTGCCTTTCTTTTATCGTTCGCTCTATCCGACCTTCACGACAGTGCTGGCCCCACGATCACAGTCGAAGGGTTTGGCACCGAGCTGGAAGCACAGCTGTTCTTTGGTTTCGATCAAGTCAAAGCGTTCAATATCACCCTCGACTCATTTACTTTCACACCCGTGTCCGACCAGCAAATTACAGACATGTACACACGCTTGCTCCAATCGGCTAGCAAAGTTTTCGTCTCCGGGAATTTAGGATCTGCGTGTGTGCCTGGACGCACGGCAGCAGAAACAGCGGTATTCACTTCGTCACTTCCTGTCATCGTGGCATCCACGGTCCTATTCGCAGTCCTCTCGGTCTTTGTCATTGCTGCCCACTTCAGGGAGGGAAAAGAGGCGCATTTCACGCTGTACTCTGTTGCGGCTGCCTTGGATGGGTCACATCTATCAACCCAGTTCGCTCAGCTCAAGAACGAGGGGGTAGGTGAGATTCGCGCGGGAGCCATGCGTGGTTCTTCCGTAGAGGATCAGATGGCTGTGGCTTGGGGTGTGAGGAAAGTCTTGATGACACGGAAACAGGATGGTCATGGTGTTCTTCATCTTGATTGATAGTGTAACAGCCTGAGAAATGGAACGAAATGGAACCCTTTGAATCAGGATTCTAGTGGCGTGACGACCCTAGAACGCCACCATATGATCACCATTACTTTTCATGAAACGAGTTACGCACAATGGTCGAGATTAACCCGGCTAGGGCCCATTAGAGACCTACCCTGGGAAGGTTATCGAGGTTGGAACGGGCGCACAGCATAAAGAACGAGTAAAACACCACGTTATGTCCACCGTAAGGTCGAATCCAGGAAAAGTTACTCGTTCTACTACCGGTGTGGGTATGCCTTGAGAAGCTTCAGCTATCAAAGATCCGAGCCCGTCTTCTACCCGGGCCCAAAGAATGGCTCCACCGCGGCGTCGAGACATAAACTCTGTAGCTTGACTGCAGCCGCACGTTATGCTGTCATCGGGACGGCCCGAGTTCAGGGATTGAAGAGAGGGAATACGCAAACATATAGCTTACAATACTCTGCGCGTTTGAGTCATTTTCTACATGCCATGCTAGCAAAATGAGCGTACTTAGTATTCACGTCGCACAAAATTTTAACCGTTACTGGCCTAGTTTGAGAAGTGCAATCAACGAATTTATCGGCAGCTGAAACTGCCTTCTCATCTCATTAGTCAAGTTATACACGCTAGAGCACCAGAGCTCACCCTTTGCTGTAACTGAACTACGGCGTCAGCGCGGTTCAATAAGAACAAGATCCTGTATTCTATTGATAAATTTACACCGTACACATCTATCCCAAAGATTAAACACCGTTTAAAATACACCGAAAGACACAAGTAGGCGGCATATACAAGCAAGATTGTGGTGAAAGCGCTGTACAGATGATTGTGGAAAAATAATGATAAATGTTTCCGAGGGGTATCACAACAACTGAGATGTTACGAGGTTCTCGCGAAGAACGCCGTCACGAACTGTGGGTGGTTAGTGTCAGTAGGCGTCAAGCTGGCGAGCATGAGAAATCGAAGCATACCTGACTCCAGAGTTTTGGCCGTCGCTTCCGTGTCCTGATGGCGCCGTTTTAGGAACTCCAAAAGGGCCAGAAAACAATGTGTACGTACCGTCACTGTCGTAGGATAGATATAGGCATGCCTAGCCGCTGGTGATAGTTGCCTTTGCATGTCCTTGAACTTCTCCCGGAGATCTATACAAAAGAGATAAGAGCATGTCCTATAGTAGAGTGTGCAAAATTCCTACATCGCACAACGTTAGTCACATCATTTGGCCGATCGCCGTAACTGGGGAGATATTTCTTCACTTGAACACCTCTCTTTAGCTTTCGCTTGAGGAGATCGCATTTGTTCATGAAAAGAATCAACTGCGTCCTGGCTAATAGCTTTGAGGAGCATATCGATCTCCATAAGATCGTAGAGTCTTCAAGGCGATTGACGCTATAATCTTCTTCTAGTCGTTCGTCGAAGCAGGACACAGGACATAGGAATATTATAACATTCGTATTTTCGAAAAAGGGAAGCCACGCGGCTCGCTGTGAATAATTCAGCATTTGCCAACTACCCAGACTATTGGCATTGAAAGAAAAAACCACGGGCCTTGAAAGGACCGGGACATGCGCATGTCTTTGTGCTCCAAGCACGATGTCAACAAAACGCAGCGAGAAACACGTCTATGCTCTCGTCTGTTAATTGTAAAACTTGTCGTAACCAAGACTTCCCAAGGTCCAGTTATCACGGCAATCAATGTGCCGGTAATTCCGCATACTAGACAGAATCTAGTCGTGCCCATTCTGGTAGACGCATCGCCTTTTGTGCAGTGTTTGTTCGGAAAGAGAAACGTACCGTTGTTCGACATCCACCGACATCATAGATTCTCCACTCCCAGGCACCATCTGTTCTCGGTGCGTCTATAGGACCTGACTTGAATCGCACTTGGTATTCTTGTATGCCAACCGTCCGTAGACGAGCTCGGACAATGTCGTCGTCCGTTACATGATAGTCGCGCGTCGCTATCCGGTCAAGTTCATTGAGGAAGCTGTACGATAATTAGATCGTGAGCTAAACTGGGACACACTAGAGAAGGTGGTAGATCTTCCGTAAAGACCATTGAAAGGTCCTGCTTCTCTCTCGTTCCAGATGCGACATGAAAGATGTATCCCAACTGAACTGGGTTCTCGCAGTACATTCGGACCAAGATGTGGGCATGAGAACAGGAAGAAGCAGGGTCTCTCAATGCCTTCTCTGGAGCCTGGCCACTTTTCGAATGTTACGATTGACAGAAAACTCACAATCCAGCAGAATCAGGTAAACGCATCTTTCTTCTCTCCAGGGCCATTTGCACAGTCTTGTCTGTCCAAAGAGCTTTCATTTCGTGTCTGCAGCCAGCAAGGGTCATGGTAACGGACTCCATAGACATGAAACCCTTTGCTGAATCATTGCACCCCACCACGTCACCCCAAGATCGAACGGCAAACTCGCCCAGTGTCCTCCGCTTGGCATCTGGCCTCCGAGTCGGTACTTCGAAGGGAGTAGCTGACATGGCCTGGGAGGGGTGAATGGGTTCCGTTCCGGCACCGAGTTGGCGCTTAAGGTCTGCCTCAATGCCGCGCAAGGGCGCTAGTTTGATCATGAGAAGCTGGTGGCGGTCCGTAAATCGCAAAATTTCTGAGGAATCAAACTTGGTAATATCGGAGCTGTCGTCGGGAGAGTCCTCGTCGTCAATGTCATACGGCACGTCACCGCTCATTTCCGCCTCAAGAACGCCGAGAATTGTCACTATTGACCGCACAACGTTGAGTTGCACAACGGCGCGCCAGCCTGAGCGTTCGCGCTCCCAAGCGGCCTGAGAATAGCGCATCCTAAAGTCTGCTCGACGTCGTCAACAGCAAGCACAGTACGAGGAGGAATACGATACTTTTAAGGGTCGTTGATTTGCCTGTTCGACCGGGAATTAGTATTGACAGCGTTACAGCTCTTTTACGACGACGCACCGCTCTCTGCCTGACCTAGTAACAGTACCCGAATGATGTTTTTCTCCTTCCTTGCCAGACTCCTCGCCTGTTTGATGTCTTCGTCAATCATGTCACTGACCCTCTGCGCATCGGCCTCGCGTTTCAGCCTGGCGGTCATCTGTGCAGGGGTTTCGTTGGGCGGCGGCTGCATGAGCTCGTGGAAGGGGTCCGTTTCAGTAGGATGGAAGACCATGGTTGGAGAGCAACACGAGAGTAGGAGAGCAAGGACTGTGACATGTAAATATCCGCGACCTTGATGGCGATGATGGGTAATGATATTCTGAGCCAAAGGAACCGCATGTTCGACGTAATGGGAAACTGGTTTGCCATGCAGCCGAACCGGTTCGTGACGTCTATACTGCCTCCGACCGACGCGCGACGCCGCGACCCCCTTGATATACCTGTGTTAGCCTTGCTGTTCGGCGCCCACAGAGAGCGGAATCTTGCCCTCATTGATGATGCTCCTGCAAGAAATTTTTCATGATTCGCGGGGAAGATGTATTTTCTTGTTTTCTGGATTCTCTGCAGAGATCAGCAAAATGAAACACAAGGGTATTTGATTTTCTCGACTTGACCCTGGCACGTCGGGTGTCCTTGCAAAAATCCATGTCGATCGGCGGCTCTTGCACGGCGGAGAGCGCACGGAGATACTGTTACCTGCTGTTACTCGGTCTTCGTAGAGATCTCGCGATGTTGACAATTCGCAAAGCATCAAGAGGCCCGTAGAACCTAACAAAACACATCTTCGAGTCAACCGACGGGTGGTACTTATTGATATCGTACATATGAATGAAGAACGGGTCAATTATCGTCCGTCGACCTCCTTCGCGAGCTGGTACATCTGGTAAGTCTATTCCGAGGCTCAAGCCAATCCAACCCGGTAGGAACTTACAAGCCTAAAATTAAATAGGTACAAATTGAGCAAAGTAGGAGCTGTCTGAGCCCGGTGTTCACAGCACTCGAACATGACGCCATCAATTCACCAATCGATCGCCAAGTATCCACGGTCGATATATGTCCGGAAGAAAATGACAAGCGGAACCAATTACGATCATCTTGTGCATGAAATGTATCATTTCAGACGAGACAATATCCAACACGAGTGTTTAGCATTTGGAGACATCAAAGACATTCACCGGACATCCAGGTTCGCCAAGAAAGAAGGTACAACATCGATTTCCAGGAGCACAGAACATACATTACTCACTTCAAAGGGCATCATTAAGCATGGCAGTCGTATAGCCCTACAGGCAAGAGGCACAAGACAAGGCTCCAGCCGACGAAGCACGCGTAACGTTTGATTGTTTCCATCAATCCATTACGCCAATTATAGCGGTTCGGAGGGTCGTTGACTCGGAATCAGACATTCTTTGATTGTCATAGTAGCGGCAGACAGCGCCTGCGTAACAATGATGTCTGATTGAGAGAGAATTCAGCCACAGATCCTGTGAACTGGATTGGGTACGATCTGCGTGAGATCGGATGGGCACCATCCTAGAAACGAGGGGGAAATTCTTAAGGAAAGCTTATCGCCACCAGAGGTAAAATTAGCTGGTTTTTCAAAATTACAAGTATGTGATAGCACCGGGATAAGCAGCATTCTTCCTTTAGGTTGACCGTCGGTATTACTAGTAGCAATGAAACAGTTCGCGAGCAAAGTTTAAAAAGCAACAACTATGTTTTTGACGTTCTGACATGTATGACAGACCAACCATCAATAAAACACTCCATTTAGAGAAAAATCGTAAAAACAATCATGATCATACATAGCGACAACTACCCGAAAGACCAAGAAAGAACCTGGTTGTCTACTTGAATCATACCAGCTGATTTTGTACCAACCATTTGTTTGCTCAAGCTCTTACACCATGTTGGCAGCTGATTTTTCGTCTGTGGATCGGGTAGGGATCTTCATAAATGCCCGGTCTATGCGACTGTCCTGACTGTCGTAGACAAAGGTGTCGTATAGCATTGCGGCGAATTGAGCACCAAGAATTGGTGCCAACACACCTGCCCATAACCAGTATTGGCTGGAGAGCGAGAGCGGTGAGCAACTACGAGGTAAAGACCAGGAAGAAAGACATACTTGCGGTAGTTGAATACTTGTCTACCCCACCCAGCAATCGCTGTCAAGATACGGGGACCTAAGTCACGGGCAGGATTGACGGCAAATCCTTTTCGTAGAAGAATTATCAGTAACGAAGGAAAGATGTCAAAACCAGATCCTCACCTGTCTGCATGCCAAAGCAGACCCCCAGACCAAAGAGGGTAAGGAACAGAGCAAGTGGAAGAAGTCCCGGAGGCGGAGAGTTGCGTTTGTCGGTGGCGGCGAGAATGACCAGCATAAGTATGAAACAGCCCAAGAACTCGTCGAAAAACGCGGCGGCGTTCGGCACGTAATCAAGCTAGTGAAATCATAATGTTAAACTGGCGAACTTGGAGATCGAAAGTCAAACTTACAGCATAAGTCCCGAAGAATCCGGCAGTAGAAAGTGTCCTAAAGTGCCCGCCTTCATACACGTTGATAGCATGATAATAGTTTGCATAAACCAGAGCGGCACCAAATATCCCACCCATTAACTGTGCAAAAATGTAGCCTTAATTTTCGATCAGCATTATGACGCGCGTGCAAAACATGAATGGAGCACACCTGGAACCTTCTTCCATGGAAACCCACGCCATGTAGCCATAGCCAGGGTGACCTACGTGCGCAGTCAGATTTGTTGGACGAAAGCAGAACGCAAGACTATTACCGCAGGGTTGATATGACCTCCGGAAACTCCTCCGCTCACCCATCCACCCAAAGCGAGGCCTAGAGGGTCTCAACATCAGCCAATGCCCAAAACATGAATGGAAGACGTGACTTACCAAGACCCCAACCTAACGCGATAGAAAAGTAACTCTGAAGACGGTCAAAAAAAGAATTATAGGAATAGGCGTAAGAACGCTCACCCCCTGCTGCGAGGGAGCAACGTCGGCATTAGTAGAGGTGACTGCCTGACAACTAGCTCCAGAGCCAAACATAACGAGGATGGCAACTCCAATAAACTCGGCGGCCGGTTCGCGAATAGCTAGTCTAAACAAAAGATAGAGTAAAAAAAATGCGGGCCATTCAGGGTATGGATAACTCACCGTACCCGACCCAGACGATTCGCTGGTACTGGAGGCAGTGGCTCGGAGTACAAATACTGGCCCCGAGGAGAGCGTTGATCATGACCACTCCCTTGAGAGCCGTTGTCGGCCTTGGAAACCGAGGTCGTTTCCAAAGGAGAGGATGGATCTGCATGAGTGTATGGGGTGGGGGGTGTGTATACCATCGTTAAGTGTGGAGGAAGAGAGGAAGGAAGGAAGTGAATATTGAAAGTTCACATAGATACACAGCTTTATACACTTGTCCAGGAGCCATTCTGGGACAATCTCCTGACGCCATGATATCATCGCTAGCTGAATAGGACCCTAGAAGCAATAGAAACCGAGAAGAAAGAGCTTGTAACATTCCAGATTGTAAGGCCTGCGTTTGTAAAACAGATCGAAAGCACGAAAACGAGGCCCATCAGAGCAACGGGTAGATCTCTCTCTCTCCCTGTTCTTTTTCGCAGTTTGCGGCCTTTCCGTCGCAAATGAGCCGTAGAGTGAAACATTGGATCGATATTACGACGAACATTTGGACCGTTTTCGTTGTATCTTCGAGACTTCACGTCATTTTCTATGAGAGATCGGGAGCAAAGTGGGGCTCGGCAGATGTCTGCCTCTGATCATCTGAACCGATTTTCCGCTAAAAAGGGTAATTGATGCGATCGGATGCTATTTCTTCCTCGATACTATTCAGCAGGCATTCAGTTCGACGGAGGGGCGAAAAGCTAAGAAAGTCTTTGCTATACGTACTTGTTACGGCAGCAGAAAGAAGCTCCTTCCGGCATGTTGAAAACACGAGGCGGCTACAATCGCTTGGCCATCTCATCATAACATTTCAGATATAACTTTACGAATAATTTTTGGGGGTTCGGATACGAAGGACTACGCTCTACTTCACAGAATATCAGGCCTCAGGTTCCACTACTACTCCACCTTCCTGCATAAGGCATTATAATTCTTAAGCTGACAATGAGAATCCTTCGAGCTTCTTATACTCAAGCTCTCGTCTTGCGGAGCATTCAAGCTGCCATATACTTTCCTTCCGACATTCGGTATTCCACCGAACAAGGCCCTCCGTTTGTCCTGGTGCCCAACGGATCAGGCAGTATGGATATCAATCACGAAATGTCGGACCCTGTAGAACCTTAGGCTCTTCTGATAGACTGATAGACGCGGTCTTCAATCAAGTTCTGCAAGCCGAGCGTTGAAACTTCTATACCAGTTTCCTTAGAAGGACATCAGCGCAGCGAAGCCGCATCCCACTGAAACGGAATGCAGTTGGGCTGAATTATTAACGAAAGCTAGGACCTCACGCCTACACAGAGTTGGGAAAGCTGCGGGTCGCTTGAGTACACCCCCATGACGATAATTTATAATTGATAGATTGGCTCTTCTCAGGATTCAGTACAGCTGCTGTAAGGCGTATTTCCAAACGACAACTTGTCATTTCAATTCCTCGCGATCGCACCACGAACACCATCCGTTTCGCTATGTAGACCGGTGAAAACCGAAATGACTGAAAGAAATACTCGCGGCAGACGGTTGGAATATATGCCTCGAGCACCGATCAAGCCCAGAGTACATTCTTTGGAAAGTATGACGCCCCCGACGGTAACCAATAAATCATGGTAGAGGATCCGCAATTCCAATTATTATGGTCCCCGGCCCTTACTGGACCGAGGGCGTTTGTAACATGAGCCGGTGATTAATTTGCACCACCGAAAACGAATATACACCGACGATAATTGTCCACCGAGCGTTGAAATAGGAAATTTAGCCCCAAACTGCCTCCTCGTCGACTTCTCGCGCTGCTCGATCTTCTCGGTGATTTTGATTGCCGTTATTGCCGCCGCTCCTGGAACGGAGTCCAGGATGTTCATCACCTGGTAGCGAGATACGGGAACGCTTGTAGACCTGAGAATAGATCATAGAAGCCAGGAGTCCAAGAGGGTGAAATGCCGTGAATAAGATCGCAGTTATCTTGACAACATCATGAGGACAGACAACGCTAGAAAAATATGCCACAGCTCACATAAACAGGTGCGGGTTTCGGTCGTAAAGACCAGATACTAACGCATATCCAGGTGGCTGCCACACACCACACGATGTCGCGGCGGAATACGACAACTAAAAGGCCTAGAATGTTGGTCCCAAAAACCACACCAAACCCAGCCCACTGGTACGCGTTGGGGTTGATCGGGGGTCCTGGAGCAGTCGGAGTTTGTACGAGCCCCAGCGTCACACTAGGACAGGTCAGTATGTATGGAAGGCGTAGAACACGCGACTTACAAGAGACTGAGGGGAAACATGAGCCCAATTTGTAGGACGAGGAAGAATCGCATCGGCGCATGAATAAGCATCGTGTCAAATGGGCGTTTGGAAGTTGGGGGATGGTAGATTAGAAGAACGACGTTGGAATACAGCAACAAAAGCAGCAGGATGCCCTGAAGGATCGTGGAAACCAGAAACCACTTCAGAGTCTAGTGAAAAGTTAATTTGAGGATATACTATCAATTAAATGTTTGATGTACCCATGTTATAGCCCACAGTGCCATCACCCAGTTTGACAAGACGAGCGAGAATCCTGAGCCCTTTATGAGAGTCTTTTTGGTTTGTGGTTTCCCCGCGAGTACAAGGAGTATGCAATATCCAATCTGAGCTGCAAATAGTGCGACGACATATGCTGCTATCGCAGACGGTCTTGGTGAGATAACTGTAGGATACAGCTTGGATATTTTGCCTGCTCTTAAACGTCAGTCGAGTGAACCTTCAGTATTATTCACAATGACGCGCTTATAGATGGATCGACAACGACTGAGCACACAATTACAGTGGCGATATTGATCAACAATGAGAGTGGCGTCAGAACTTGAAGTCTAGAAGGATGTCAACAACGGCCTCCAATACTTGTTGGAAGTTTTTCCAACTGCTCACCTGACGAGAGAGAGATAGTCTCGCACAGCTGGATGCGACATATCAATCGGTAGTCCCTCCATTGTGATAACTTGGTAGAGGGAGAGGGAGGGAGAGTCGACGTTGAAGGCAAAGGAACTGGATTGAGTAATGACGTCGGCGCGAGCTTAACGCCTCATGACATCATAGGCGCATCATACTTGCGCGCGCCTACGGAAGGTGCTCGGAGCAGAACACGTATTTATCAAGCTGTCTAGATATTGTCGAATACGCAAGAAAAATTGTTGGGACACACTAGCGATGAGAGAACTCGGTGCGGCGCAAAGTTGTTTTCGGAGAATGCCGGGGTCATCAAATTCGCGTCTGTATTCATCTTCAACGGTGGATACAGTACTTACAGCACGCACTCAGTAAGGGAGGCATCTGTAAATAAAACTACAACCATGCGCATGCTCATTATTGCTGTTTGCAGAAAAGTTGGCGCAGCTGCCTTTTTGGGCTCGCTCGTGTTTTTTGACAGTTTGGGCGTTGAAAAACTTTTCAGTTGTATCTCACTCATTTCTACGCATAATTGCATGAATTTTTATATATTCATAATTGCCTCGTCGATCTTGAGATGCTCGTACAAATTTTAAGATGCAATAACCAATATTTCAAGAAACAAAAATGCGGCCAGAAAAATCAACATTTTAGCCACTGTGAGAGAATGCGGGGACGAATAAGCAGTGATTATGCACAAAATTCATTTTATGCATCTGCCACAGGTGCTAGTAGAGTATGGGAATGCCTCGCCTCAAAAGGAAGACACAGTTCATCTAGGTATGAATCACATGTATTGTTGATGCAACCAAGGCGGTACTAGCAGTGTATGAGAGATAAAATAGAGCCAGGAATGCTTTCTAACATACATATGTCTCTGCTTCCAACACCTCTCATGACCTATCAACCCGGAGCCTCAGTTTTGGAACCTTCCCAGTCTCTTCCCAGATATTGATGATTCACTGTTGCTGCTGTATGCTGACATTAATGAGCTGCTTGATTTTCTTTGGTTTGATGCCATTTCCTGTCATGCGCAGGACCTTCTCAGCCAGTACCTTAGGAGTGGCAGCACCCTGGAGAATGGTGGTAGGAAGCAAAGCTGCACCGATCACGGCGATCAGCTGAGCCATGTGCCGTTTTGTTCCCTTCCACTTGTCAGGTCACTTCCATACTCTACTAGCACCTGTGGCAGATGCATAAAATGAATTTTGTGCATAATCACTGCTTATTCGTCCCCGCATTCTCTCACAGTGGCTAAAATGTTGATTTTTCTGGCCGCATTTTTGTTTCTTGAAATATTGGTTATTGCATCTTAAAATTTGTACGAGCATCTCAAGATCGACGAGGCAATTATGAATATATAAAAATTCATGCAATTATGCGTAGAAATGAGTGAGATACAACTGAAAAGTTTTTCAACGCCCAAACTGTCAAAAAACACGAGCGAGCCCAAAAAGGCAGCTGCGCCAACTTTTCTGCAAACAGCAATAATATGGCCTTCATCCCGGCTTTGAGTTCTGACACTTCATGAAGGTGTTAACAACGGCATTCATATAGTCAGCAAGTCATCGATTCATGATGGGCGCATAAACGACTCTAGTCACACGTGTATCTGATACGTTTCATATACCGAAAGGAGCAGACAGAAGAAAGTGAAGGATGCGAATGTCAACTAAGTGACGCAATGATGTTATACAACGCACCATCTCGACTAGGATGGTCGGGGGAAATTAGTCGCTGTCTGAGGAAAGTAGAACGTGCCCCACCCACTTGTTTTATTATGATTTCCTAAGATACCGACACACCGCGGAGCCCCTCAGTTAGAGGGCCGAACCATATATATCAAAGTCCCTAAGATTAGATGTAAGAAGTTGTCAGACCACAATCATAACAATCAGACTCACTATTTTCATCATGCCTAGCCAGAATGAGGTTGACTAGGTCGGTACAGCCTTCAGACGGCATAGCAAAGACATTTGACTCAAGGCTGAAAATGGCGGCAATGTAATGTGAACCGATTGCATCTCAGCCACAGCTATACTCGTTGGATGACTTCGAGATACAAACATATCAATGATCAATTCTACAGGAACGACCTCCTGGAAGTTGAGATAGGGTTTGCGGGTATACTCCGCTTTCAGAAACTGTAGCTCAGGAAGGACATCGCGCCCACCCGTTGAGACCAAGGTCTGGAAGAAGCGTACTGCTGTTCCTGGGCAGCCTGGTAGCACAATGTCTAAATGCGTGAGCTTAAACGCCTTTTCGAACATCACTTCAAAATCGATGGAGCGGTTGGTCATGAAGCCAAGTTTCAACTTTTTCATGGAGGAATGAGAACGTTGCAAGAAGTCGCGGAAGATAACTTCCGCACTTCTATCGCCATCCACTGAAGCATCACGCTCCCCAAAAACTCCCATGGCGAGTTCTTCCAAAGATGGAAAACTGTACGCCCGTAATAACGCTCCATCCCAGGATTCAATGCGTCGCAAGGATGAATGCGTGACAATGTCTTCCATTCCTCTCGGCTCCCAATATTCAGTGCAGCCATCGCTTTGCGGATCTATACTGAGGAATTGAAGATTGCGAGTCCTGGAGAGCACCCAGCTGAAGTCATCCATGTTCATCCGACGTTCTATGTGAAGGCTTGTTATTTGGATCCAAGGAAGTGTCAATTGATCAGGGAATATGCCATCACTTAGAGCAAGTGTTCGTAATTTAGGCGCGTCTCCAAAACAATTAAAGTTTGGACCATTCCCAAAATCATCGGTCGATTCTTCACCAGAAAGTTCCAGTCGCTCAAGCTCGGGAATCCGACCTCGAATCTGTTCATAGATGTTCTGGTAGTCCCCGATGAGTTCGATCCGTATGCGTTTCCATCGTCGGCATGTGCTCATCGCGCACCCGAGTAATGCGCGCTCTTCCTCTTTAGACACACCATACATAAATGGCCAGGTAATGGTCAAACTGGTCTGGCTTGAACGATCCAGCACAGTTTGTAACAAGGGCATCAAGCCTTCGTTTCTTAAGCCTGAGGAGCTGAAAGAAGCCCAAAGGGAAGGAGTTGACAACACCGTGGCCCTCCACAAGCGACAAACTCCGCCAATCCTGGAAAGATCGCCGACGAGTGCTCTAAGTAGGGGGGGTGGGCTGTGAGGCACACCGATTGTCCACTGGAAGATCTCCGTGAGGACTTCTGGTGGAAATGTGCGTAAGGTGGACCTGAGTGCCGCGTGGGTGTCAAAAATGCTCTGGAGACGGTTTCTTTCGTCCTGCGCTCTCTTCAGAGCAGCTTCAAGGTGTTGGACGATATTGTCCTGGGCAGAGATATCTGCCTCGACGCCTTGGAGAAAGTGGCTAAGGAGGTTGGCGTCAGAAGCAGATACCACATTGTTGGTGGAAACGAGGGCGCGAAAGGGGGATGGCGCGTCGGTGGATCGCGTTACTGGTGTCGTGACGTCCAACCCACAATTGAAACAGCGTGTTTGCATTTTTCACTGAGGGATAGTAAAGCTCGTTAGTCGGAGCCATGTATTCATTTGGACGAAAATACCGTTTGGAGAAGATGAAGGCTTGTTAAGTGGCTAATGCTGGTGGTGGTTATGATTTGAGTATGCTTCCGAGTGGCTTGCTTGCCGCCAGGAGAACACGGCAATTCCCGAAGAAACGAGTCCAATATTATTTTTCCAATTGTCGTCTGGCAAAGTGTCTAAAATATATTCAACACCAGGTGCATGAATGTATGGATAAACCGCACTAGAAGGCACGATTGCAATAAAAAGCGTACTCTTCCAATTCGACACCCGTAGCCCCCCAGGATCCGCCGCGTTAATCTTTATTAAGTACTACTAACTTCAAGGAGGTCCTGCAAGGGGTACCGTGCCACCCCTTGAGGCCTTGTGTTGTGACTTCGAGTTTTAAGCACCGCGTACGATCCACACTTGTCCAGAGGTATTTTTTTTTGTCCGCAATCCGATGAAATTGTATATACATATTGCAGAGTGAATACATAAGACACCGGCCATCAAGTTTTTAGTGGAAGTGTACCTACTAGAACACGCAGACAATGGACAGATAGGAGAAATGCATATCTCCTCTGAAGGGGATGCGATCTATATCCATCAGACTAACAACGGCCAGGACCATGGAACGTACACTGTATGTGGAGTATGGAGAAGGAAAAAATCGTCTGCACCAGTTAAAGGGCTTTTGAAACGCGTCTGGAAACTCTTCTCATGTTAATTAGAAAACCTAATATTTTGAGAAATGAGAATTTGCATCGTCGCCGAAGCAATGTAAAGACTCACGACCGCTTTCGCTTGTAGTAGAGATGAGGTTTTGCAAACCGGGGGCATCCCTCACACGGGTCCGAAGATGCATCCAAAAGAGCGTCGGAAGACACGGCAGGTCAACATAAGCCGACTGTATCTCAGTCATGGATGAACTGAGTACGCAATATCGAGATACGAGCATATCGACGGTACTCTCCCCGAGGTTGATTTCTTCCACAAATGTGTCGGGTTGCGTCACTTCAACGACTGTGGCTTTCAGAAATTGAAGTTGAGGAAGAACATTGATCTTATCCCCCTTCGAGGCCAGCACCCGGAATAATGTTGTCGTAGTGGACAAAGAGGACACTGTAATGTCCAGGTGCGTGAGCCGGAAGGCGTTGTTAAGCAGTTTTTCGAAATCAGGACAGGATTCGCCAATCTCTAGTCTCAGCGCCTTTACTGGAGAGCTGGAACGAGCTAGGAAATCATGGAAGATATCCACCCAAGCATTTTTATCTTCCACACCGCAACATGCGTGGTAAATATCGTAAGTTCGGGGTCATGGATAGGACTGCGCGAACGTCGGCGACCTCAACAGCATGATTCATATGAAGGCTAGTGATTTGTGACCAAGGAAGGGCCAATCGATTGCAATCAGGCGATATCCCTTGTCCTAGAACCACTTCCCTCAACCGAGGGGCGTTCTCAAACGCAAGCAAACTATCCCATGGAAACGTGCCATAATCGGCAGACAGAGACAATTGCTCCAGTAGTGGAAGTTGGTCACGAATCTGCACATAAGGACTTGTATCTGTAGCGGAAGTTTGTATCCATACACGCCTCCATCGGTGGCATGTACGAAGCACACGTTCCAGGAAATCCACCTGTGGGAAGAAGAATGGATTCTCTGGGCCCTGAATCGCGATGGACATCCCGGCCTCGCGAGATCGGTCCAGTACTGTCTCCAACTCCTTGGACAGTACATCCCCGGTAGAGAAGCTGAAACACGCCCATAATGATGGATTCGATAGCACTACGGATCTCCAAAGTCGGCAAACTCCTCCAATCTTCCAAAGAGCATTGAAAACCTGCGTTATGTGCTTGGGTTGTTCGTTAGGCCGGGATACGGCCGCGAAGTGGAAGATCTGGGCGGGAACCTCTGGTGGAAAACTTCGAAAAGCTGACATGAGCCCAACGTGGCTGTCCGCAATCCTCTGAAGGCGGTTCTTTTCGCCGATGGCATCCTTAAGTGCTACTTTGGCACGCCTGATAGTTTCATCCTGAGCAAAAATATCGGCGTGCACCCCTTGCAGGTAATGGATAAGTTCAGGCCCAGATGCTGCACCGTTGACAGCAATGAGGTCACGAAATGGAGAGGGTGCGTCAGTGAACCTTGGCTTTTGGGGAGTGGCGGCGCCACAGGTAGAGCAGCGGGGTGTTTTCCTTGTCGTCATCTGCGGAATAATAGGTTCAACAAGAACTTTTAATAAGATTATAAATTATACCAGCTGTACAATAATCGTTGAGAGACGCGGATGTTATGGTTTGCGATAGTGAAGACAACGGACACAGCAAGAAGCGACTCGGATGGTGCCGCATGTTCTCCCCGGGCCGGATGTGACTAAATTGTCATTGATCCCCGTTTCTGTTTTCCAAAGAGCGCAAGTAGCATGACTTTAGGAGGGTATGTCTATACCAATAATTTAATTCAACCCCAAGCACACATTAATGACAAAGTCGGACCTTAGCCCCGCCGATGGTACGTCGGTTGCCCCGGAAAATAGGAAAGCAGTAACTGCAGGCAAGACATAGACCAAGATGAATGTCTGTCGCGCATCATGTGGTCTCCGTCTATTGCCATCCTTTCGCTAACCGAAAGGAAATATACCACACAACCATGACAGTCCCCATTGGTGGAGGATTGAATGATGGGTGCCCGTCGCTCTTTTCAGGGAAGCCCAAATGTTCAGTCGGTCAACCGTCGAGTCAAGATATTTGTATTTCCTCAATGGAGCGAACAAGCCATACTGGAAAGTATAAAATGGACCAGGAGTCAGTCGTTATTGCTAACACATCAAAGTCAAACACAACCAACAGTTCACCTTACCCAGCTTACAATGTTCGCTCGTATCTTCACCCTTTTAACCCTTTCCATGGCCACCATGGTCAGTGGACTTCCAGCCAGCACCGTCACTGGAGGCAGTTGCAACACCGGCACCCTTGAGTGCTGTAAGTCTGTACAGAATGTTAGTCGAGTCTTCTGCTCTGTGGAAAACACACTTACTCATGAACGACAAACAGCCCTCGTCCTCTGCGGTTCAGACCCTCTTGGGCCTTCTCAATATCCCGATTGGAAGTGTTACTGCCCAAGTGTAAGGCAAATCTGATGTCTGGGGTTCAAATAATGCTGATATGTATACTGAAGCGGCCTCACTTGTAACCCCATTACGGTTGTCGGTCTTGGCACTACCCAGTGTGCCAACCAGCCAGCCTGCTGCACTGGAAACAACTACGTGAGTATCGCCCGTATCCACAATAATCATCGAGACTGACCTGCACAGAACGGCCTTATTGCTTTGGGCTGCACTCCCATCAATTTGGGTGTCTAAGCAAAGCTTAAGACGCATGTATTTCATGGTTGTAACATTGAAAGGATTTCGAATTACCCGTCTTGCACATAGTAGCTTCCAATTTCGATTTTAGTTTCTCCAGGAGCGGTGCCTGTGGACGCTATATATCACGTGGAATATAATCAGTATTGTGACCGTACTTGAAAGTGAGGAAAGTGGGTACATAGAGGCCTTTTCTCGATGTGGAGGTGCCAGATACGCCCATGAAGAGTAATGGCGCAGAAAATGGGCACGATGGCCTGGAAGGACGGGGTGGAAAGAGTGCTACCCTGCTACAAAACCTGAATCCATGAACAGATTATTTCTCCATGGTAAAATTCGCGGATGGCTCTGCTCCCGTCAATCGATGCGCTGAACGTACGTAGTTAAATGACTTGGAGGTGTTGTCACTGCCCATAGAGAATATTCCATGAACTTTGCGCTCCATCATTTCTTCAACGGTTCCAGTTGTAGACCGGAAGCTTTCTATATGATTGCAGGTGCCGGAAAATGGTAAAAATAGAAAAAGCAGAAGGTGAAAAGGAGACAGGGGCAAGAGTATTTCGTGTTCAGTGTTCAAAGCGTTCAAACAGAAGTTCAACGCCAAGTCGGGCCGACACGTATCGGAGATTTAAAAAGGAATGCTTGCCGGCGGTAGCCTTTTCCTCCCTGACCCTGCCATAATGGCTAACCCTGAAAATTCTCTGACAATACGGGTGGAATTTGGGGGCGGCCTTGAGCTCCTCTTCTCTAATCAAAGATCACATAAAGTCAAGATACCCACAACTATTTCCAAGGACAGTGCTAGCAGGCCTACAAATGTCGACTATCTGATCCACCATCTACGCGACAACCTGCTAAAAGAGAGAGAAGAGTTATTCATGGAAAAAGACACAGTGTGCGTCTGTATTTTCTGCTTCCCAGATCGGTCCTCAGTCTTTCTTTAGGCGGCCAGGGATATTGGTTCTCATCAATGACACTGACTGGGAACTGGAGGGAGAGGGAGATTATGTCCTGCAGAACAACGATGAGGTCGTGTTCATCTCGACGTTGCACGGAGGTTAGGTAACTTGGTAGCTTGGGAATCAATCTGGCTTGCTCTCAGCTTGAAGCGGCCCTGTATGACTCTATATTCTGCGTGGTTTTTGGTTCGTTCTCATTTCTTTCGCCAGAACTATTACTAATTTCCGACAGTTCATCCGTGGTTAGGACAGGTTTCATTATCATTGTTTTGTCCCAGCTTTCTTGTTCTGCACTGCATTCGCGAACTGAATCTTTCTTGGCACCTTTCATGTCGGTGCCGTCCCAATTGACTCAGCGGGCGCAGTGACTAAACGTTGACCGACTCCGTGCGTGGTATATCAATCAAGAAAATCGAGCCATTATTCGGGAATCACGGCTGGAGAATTACCGACAAGCTCCACTAACGATGGCAATAATAAAGCGCAAAGAATCATCTCCGGCCGTTACTGCTGTTTAGCTGAGTCGTGTCACAATGCCGTGAACATTCAGATCCGAACTCTTCATGAAAGATTCGATTTTCCCTTTCAGAGGTCGCATCTCTCGATACGATGAACGAGGAAACCTTTCCGCCAGAAATTGTCTCGAGTTAGTCCAGAGAACTCGTCTCCCTTTTGTGCGAGTGACCAAATCTGCCCGCCTACCTGCATGTAGTACTCAAACTGCTGCCATGGGGGCATTCAAATTAAGGTCCTCAGGGTTCAGCTCTCTCTCGTCCACCTCCCCTGTCTTCTCTGGTCTGAATGCTGGTGTATCATCCTCCAATGCATATCCCTTCACCCAGACTTTGTAGTTCAGTCATGATCAGGCGCGCCACAAAAATATTCAAGCTTGCCCACGTCTCCAGAGCATCGTTATACAGTCAGCACTAGTGGAATGAGCTAGGTCCAATCTCGTTTGCACGGCTTAGTTGTTTGGACTCGTGCGTCGAATGCCATAAACCCGTCTTCCCACGGATCGTGTGCTACCAAGCGTATACGATAGTGTTTCGTCGAGAACGGGGCTATCAGAATAGTCATTGGGAGGCTCAGGCACATACCTCGATCGAGGCTGTTGGTCCTTGTGTAGCATCAAGTGTGTCAATGAAGGACGAGATGTATGAGTCGATGATATCGACAATGTGCCATCTAGCAGCTGGACATTTTCTGCTGTGCCGCGCTTGCTAGCGTCGAAGAGTTTAACAGAAGATTCGTGGGTGGTAACTTTGATTCGCGAACAGATTAAGCAGATTAATATGAACCTCTGACAGGCCAAAGTTAACGTATTTTGGAACGTGCACGCAATTCATTCGAAGATCAATTACTGTACGGCAGCCACGTTCAACCCGAGAACGTTTGCCTAACAACAAATGGGGCTCCACCTTCGACTTCGTAGCCGTGTGCTACAATGTCATTTGATGTATGGACCATGAGCTTAACTACCAATCGCTGGCACCTTATCTGTGCGTCCCGTTTTATTGTATTTCAGTTGAGTACTAAAACGGAATTCCGTTGTTGATGGGGATTTCTAGACCAAGTGGTATCGCACTAATGAACGTGTGATGCATGTGTAACTTCACTTCCTGGGCCACACTATCGACTACTTCTGCATGGCAAGCATTGTTATCTCTTCGTTCAAGCCTGATCACACCTCAGCATCTCGTGCATATATATACTGAGCGTAGCGACATCGGATTATCTGAAGAGTCATCCTCTGTACTCCTTCGCCACCGTCAACCATGTTTCAACGATCTCTTCTGCTTCTCTTCTCCCTCCTGGTCCTCGCGATTGCCGCTCCTACGCGACGTGCATGGCCATCCGGTTCCGTCGCTTGCGGTAGCAACACTTACAGCCTCTCTGCCGTTAAAAGCGCTGTATCTCATGGATTCTCTTTGATCGACGATCCGGTCGGGAGCAGTAAGCCGCTGTACCCCGAGCTAATCTATTAGCTAGCATAACTGCAATCCACAGACAGCTACCCTCACACGTACAATAATTACGAAGGTCTTAAATTGTGGTGCACTGGCGAATCGGCCTACAACGAGGTACGCACGAAACCAACTCTGGAATGCGATCCTAACCACACGTCGGGCAGTTCCCCATCCTCGAGAGTGGCCTCTACAACGGCGGCTCTCCGGGTGCAGACCGGGTGGTCTTCTCTGACAACGGTGTTTATTGCGCGTACGTATTCACCATCATCTTTGTCTGAATGGACTACAGTCAATAACTTTGTTCCAGCGTCGTCACGCACACCGGAGCTTCTGGAAACAACTTCGTCTCATGTGCTGGCGATTAACCTGCTTTGTATATTGAACATTGTTGTCAGAAATTGGAGATCAATGATTCGAACTTTCTAGTCACTGAGATGCACGTCTGTTCATTCGGAAGTACGAGAGTAGTCCTTTGTGGTGCAGTACGATTTTCTGGGTGCTTCGTAAAGCCCGCTTCTGTTATCGATATCTCATGCGCAAGTGAACTACATACATCGTCGACCCCTGGCTGTTTCACTCAGAATCCGCCAGAATACTAGTCTGAAAGACAAAGGTTAGCACATTGTGCTATTGGGGAAAACCATTACTCACATAGCTCCGTACGACCTTTTCTACAATTTACATCGGCGCTAGACGAATGTTAGATTCCAGACAAAACGTTGTGATGCGGTTCTACGCGCATCGGGTTTACCGAAAACCTTCTCACGGATGAAAGAGCAAGATCTCATCACTTATACAGCGCGGTAATTGCACTATGAAACCCATTCCTCACTACCATGTAGTTAACCTCCAAGCCGAGCTCACGACCGAGAGACACCAGACTGAGAAACTGGAGTCGTTGTAGAACTTGAAGACACAGACGCGGAACCCCAAATCGAATCCCAAATCAACAATTCCCCAACCTGACCACGATGAACCGGAACAGCCGACTTGGTACCAGCTTTCAAGGAAAACAATGTGTTGGTCATATTCTAGGCCGAGATCAGCGGAAGACACTCACTTTTATATCTCCCCTGGTATGTACTAAGGCTTGTGACGAATTCCATCATGTTCCAGTAACTCCACCACGATTCTTCGGATTCAGAAGCAATCGCAACAGGCTCTATCTCCGGAACGGCGGGGCTAGACTCAGGCGAAGTGAGCAGCAGTTATGTTTTGGCAAATACGACCTGGGGGAGAGTCTAACTAATAGATAGAGCAACTCCTTATACTACGAAAGCCTCTCCGGAAGAAGCAACACGTAAGCAGGTCCCTATGAGAACCCAAACTTCAATGACTAACTGTCTGTGCCACGAGAAATTCGAATCCTCACTTCAAGTTTACACTTACCGCTTGTGGGGCAGCGATACGAAACTAGCAACGAACTACTCAGAAAAATGTCAGTCCAACTACTAGTAGAAACTAAAAACTCGCGCTCCGGTCTAAGATCTCTGCGAGTCGGTTTGATATCACTGCCGCCGATGATGTCGCTCCACAATTCTTCAGAAAATCGCCGATCGGTACTTGGGGACGTGGTCGGATGTCAATCTGCACCGGCTCGTTCATGGAGAATGTTTTCTGAGGATGCCTCGAACTGTCGATATATCAAGACTGCTTCACCAGCAGCTGTACCCTTCGGGGTCATCTAGCACGTAGTAGTTGATCACTCTGTATTCGTTTCATTTCCCAACCCATCATCTGACCCGTGTATGACCCTTCTAGTGTTCTATATCGGCGCCAGTAATACAAAGACGCCACGTAAAAGTATGGTACGGGTTTCATGACCGTATAATGGCTATTCGAAGCTATAGATGAAGCACCCCCCGCTTCTCCTTATGGTCCATGTCGTCTATTGAAGGGCGTACACTATCACCTTGCTGATCTCTCCTTGCGAAGCGGACATTTGCTAAGCATCTCCTGGGTATATATCGACCTTGGTACTCTGGATTTCTTCAACAGCGTTCATCTCTGAGGATCCTCAGACTTACACATCATGTTCTATCGATCGCTAGTCATTCTCGTTACTCTTTTCGTTCTTGCATTAGCTGCCCCTACATTACCGCCTAGTACCGTCACCTGCGGGCCCAACTCATACACTCCTGCTAAAGTTCAAGGGGCTATTACCGATGGCTATGGACATCTTAATAGTCCGATCAGTGAGTTTGAGTCTCTGCTTGCTATAGCCGCTCATGTTCGGACCCACCCTACAGACAAGTACCCACACCAGTACAAGAACTACGAGGGCTTGACTATGCGGTGCACTGGCAAGGTATACAATGAGGTAATCGAACATCAGCATTTCGAACCAGACGGTTACTGACTTCGATAAGTTTCCCATTCTTCCTAGCGGTTTGTACACAGGCGGTTCTCCTGGGGCTGACCGCGTCGTTTTTGATAATTCTGGTGCTTATTGCACGTACGTATTCACACCCATGATCGTTCTATGGGCTCTCAGAATGCTTTTTCTAGTGTCATGACTCACACTGGAGCTCCTACTACAAATGGTTTTGTCGCTTGCAAGGGATTCTGAGCCTGAAGAATGGTGTATCGATCGTCCTTGACTGTGTTGCTGTTCGGATGTATGCACCCAGCCTTGCTTTCAATAATCACTTAATTCGGTTATCTGCAAAATTAGTCGACGCTATCCAAATCGAGACCTCAACTTGTTGCAATATTTCCTCGACCAGGCTGGCGTATCGTCTCTCGTCATCAACGACCTTCATGGTCTCGTCAAATGCTCAAGCCCGTCCCCAGTCCAACAGCGTAGGGGTCTTTACACTTCTTTCACCAAAACCGTCAAAAACTTGGCATTCCGGCTGACACCTTCGGCTATGACTTTTTGTGAACACAAGGTTCGTAGGGATTCACTGCCATGACTGATCAAATACTGCTTCCTCAACTTCAACTGCTGAGGGTGAAGTTTCGTCCTCACTTAGACTTCTTCAGCTCTGGCAAGTGGAAAGGACCAAGAATGTTATAATCCTGTTGTGTACAACTGGATCTTGATGCAGTGTCTCTTATCCAGACGTCATGACACTATAGCTTGCGCGACTCAAACAGGCAGAAGTGGAGCGTGACTTCTGCACCAGCACCGAGATGACATTCAAGGGACATGCGTCATATGCAACAGAGCATAAGATGAGGGAGTCCATCAGGCACTCTGGCTGATGTTAACAATAGAAGGCACACGAGGTACCGTTGACGCGCTGAGGAATTATGAAAGCTATAAATGTGTTAAGGTGTAGTTTGACAAATTCAATCAAATCGTCGAGCGACTTCTTATTTCATATGCTCTGCCAATTATGAGTTGATCATGAGCGGTAATCACCATTTATTCTGACATATTCCTATCAAGATGGTCAGTAACAGAAGTAGTATAGGATGCCACTCACTCACATAGCTGAAATCGCAAGTCCAATATGTTGCTTCCTCAGTCCCAAGCCCTCCAAGTTCTACGCACAACTCAAAGTCTTCCAGACCTAGAATCTCGCTGGCCCTCGCCTCATCGACATTCTCCGGCTCACCATTGACGAGCACCGGAAGAGCGGCGGTACCATCAGAAGGAATGAAAGACACGCTGACTTTTTGAGGGTCGAGAGGGACCGTCAATGGGACGGAACCTGTTGCTGCGAGGATACGACCCCAGCTTCCAATACGATGTTAAATGGGATGGTCCAATGAAACAAATAAAGCTTACTTTGCGTCTTCACCATAAAGTGCGGTCTTGACAAGAGCGGAAGTTGATATCCGAGAGGCAATCTTGTGTGCATCTTTATATGTTGCTGCGCCCTGTCTGACTTGTTAACCAAAATATAAGTATTGAGAAGTACACCGTACCTTGACAGTCACTGTGACAAACTTTGTCGCGCCTTCGCCGTCTCTAACGACCAATTTGGCCAGATCAATCGCGAAGGCAGTCAACTCCTGCTTGAAGACCTCATAAGACTCCCTGTCCGTCTCCTCATCGATCTCATCTGCATAATTTCCAGTACCGTCCGAAGCAGCAGCACCGTTCGCGAGGACCAAAATCGTATCATTAGTAGACATGTCCCCGTCGACACTGATGGAATTGAAGCTTCGGTCGACAGCGTAGGTCAGCGCGGTCTGGAGGCTACGTGGAGAGACTGCTGCGTCTGTCATGACGCACCCCAAGAGCGTCGCGTGGAGCTGCGAGCCTACGGGAGGGCCCATGTCAGGATGGATCATCCCAGCGCCCTTGTCCATCCCTGCCATCCGGTACTGCACGCCCTTGATGCTGAAAACACGAGATCGAAGCTTGGGGAACGTGTCCGTCGTCATGAAAGCCTTTGCAGCACGCTCCCAGGCGTGGAAATCGCTGTCCAACGAGCGCGTAGAGGGCTGGTCGGCGTGCTGGGAACGGATGGCAGAAACGATCTTGGAAATGGGGAGGTTCTGGCCAATGACACCGGTGGATATGACGAGCGTGCTGTTCTCAAGAGCTGGGACGGAGGAGAGGAGTGAGTCGGTTTCTTTCACCATCGTCCATGCATCTTCTAGACCTTGCTTCCCTGTCACAGCGTTGGCGCAGCCGCTGTTGACAACGACAGCCCGCGCTCTGCCACCATTTTTGTTGAGGATCTCCTGAGAAACGACGACTGGCGCGGCTTTGAAGACGTTTCGGGTGAAACAGGCTGCTGCTGATGTTGGGCGAGGCGACGTCGAGAGAATTATGCCTACATCAGGAGTCCCAGGACCTTTTTTAATGCCTGCATGGATACCAGTAAGGAGATATCCTGCAGGCAGCGATGTTGAAGGAAGAGGTCGGTGGTGGTGAGCCTTGGACGGCACCGACTTGATAGTCACGGTCGACAAGAACCGTTTAGCGACAGCCGACATGGGAGAAAAGATTGAACCATCTTTGACACGACGAACTGTATTTTTATTGTCAACAGCAAAATTTGCTCAGTGAGCTGTATTGCTATTGGTACAGAAGGTAGAATACTTTGTTCATTTCCCAGCCAGACTGCTGTATGACACGGATACAGCAGTACCAAGCTCGACCTGGAGGACATGGGAAAAAAGGAACCTTTTCGGTCAGACCGAAGATTTTCCTATCGTTCATCTACCACCGCTCCGTTACTCGAACAATTGACGGACCCAAGTGTCAAGTGCAACACGGTTGCTGCATCGATGGTGAAGAGGAAAAAAAGGCAGAGGCATCGGCTATATACCCTCCGGGCCGTTTGCGCCTGTTTTACCGAGAAGGCGATATCGTTCACATTCCAGTTAAATAATTAGTTCTAAATATGATAGCGTCTAAACGACCTTCTATGCGCGTCCAGTATGCAAGAAACCAGGTATACATAACGTCGAGACTCTATTCGGGTTTGGGATTCTCTTTTCTGAGTCCTGCTTCAACATCATCCATGGGAACACGGTCGTACTCCTTTGATACGGCGGGTTGGGACTCCTGGTGCTTGACCCAAGTATAGTAGAGTGATCCGAAAAGGATGATGGCGATGGAAGATGCGCGCCCACTATGGAATAGTTTTCAGAACGTCGGCAAATATCCGTAGGAACTGGACCTACGTGGTAATTATATCGTGGAACAGCCACATTCCCAAGAGCGAGGCAGCAACACCTCGGACTGCGGATGAAATCATGTGGGTAATAGGCGAGGTAACCTTGATAGACAGCAGGCTGGCAATGCTCATCAGGAAGCCAAGAACGCCCTGCACATGAAACGGTCAGACGATGGTCGGCAATATCTTGTGTATTCCTCACGGTGATAACGGAACCCCACAGGAATGTTTGTAGAGCGCTCATTGTACCCTCCGACCTCACGAGCTCGTCAACTCCGAACAGCAGCTTTATCACCCCTGGCACTTCGCCGGCCAGGAAGATAATGGGTGCCAATACAATTGCGCTGAGAAGGTTGGTGTACCACGATAGCAACAATGCACTGCCGTTAACGACATTCAGACTCTGTTTGATGACAACAGAATGCGTAGCTGTGATCACAGAGCTGACGACACCAAAGCTCACACCCACGAGTGATACGTGGGTACCGTCGAGGAAAACGCCGACAAAAAAGCCGAGGGTGACAACGACACATGCTAGGATGATGCGAAGCGAGGGCCTAGAGTGCAAAACGATAAAGGACGTTCCGACGGTGAACGGCAAAACAAGTCCCCGAGCCACTTGGTAGAAGGAGGCGTCGACGTATTTAAGGGTGTAATTGCTGAAGCTAGAAGGAGGTGAGTAAGAGAGATGTATATAAAGGCCCAAACTTGCCTGAGACCAATAACATTTAAGCCTACCATCGGTACCAGTCCCTTGCATGTCTTGAGATCAAAGGTAAGCCTATCCGGAAGGAACCGCATTGTATCGGAAAACAAAAACAGGATAACGGCGATCATAAGTTGCATTTGTAGGAAAAAGAGGGGAGTTTCCGTCGTGTTGAGAACCCATTTGTTACTGTAGGACTAGGTAAGGTACGGGAAAAAAGGGGTGAGCGAAAGGCACGTACGCCATTACCATCTAGCGGAAGACATTATCAGCGACGGAGCAACTTAATTGATGAAGAGGGACGCACAGACAAGGCAGCTACGAGGTAGAAAACAACAACGCCCGTCTGCAAACCCACAGAACAATCAGTATTGCGAAAAAGGTCAACCGCAGTGGAAAAAAAGACATACAACAAGGCCTTTGGAGGCCGGTTTTCCAGCATTTTGAGGACTCATTGCAACAGCTGATTATACCAAGAATGTCACCGAGAATATCACCAGAAGGGGAAGAAGATAAGGAACGCAAGGACTGGAAGGTGAGTGTAGGGAAACAAAATTAGCAGTGCATCGACAGAAAGTGATGGTACCGGAAAGAATTACGACAAGTTGCCTGCGGCGTAGCCCTGGTGGTGATCGTGGGAATCCCGGCGATCCGGGAAAGTAGCCGGGCAACGCGACGCGTCTGAAATTGAAAATTGACTCTTGTGCCTCTTCTTTTCCCTGCTCACCTGTGTTCTTGTCTTTGTGTCTAAGAAAATTATGGACGATGAGTCGGTGAGGGGCTCTCCGAGGCCAGCCACGAGAATCCAGAATGAATGTTCGTGGCATCGTTGGTATTGTAGGGCGGTATTGAAGATGTCTTTGACAGTCCCAGATGATACGATAAAGATTATGCTGGCTACCGACAATCACATTGGATATCTGGAACGCGACCCCGTTCGCGGCCAGGACTCTATCAACACCTTCCGGGAGATCCTGCAGCTAGCGGTGAAACACGACGTACGTGGCTGTCTCGTTTCTCTGCTTTTATCAGTTAAATGGTACACAGGTCGACTTCATTTTACTTGCAGGCGACCTTTTCCATGAAAATAAGCCTTCTCGCAGTTGTATCTATAACACGATGGCCCTGCTGCGCGAATACACTATGGGTGATAAACCGGTTCAAGTCGAACTAATGAGCGACCCAGACGACGGAAAGGCGGATGGTTTCTCGTACGTCGCCTCCCATAACCATCCTTCCGGTCCGTTATAACAATATTCCCTAGATTTCCTGCCATAAACTATGAAGATCCCAACTTCAATATCGGTATACCGGTGTTTTCGATCCACGGTAATCATGATGATCCTCAAGGTGCTGGCGCAGTGAGTCCACAGACTCGAATATTGCATGCATCTAAATCCCAAACAGGATGGTGCTTTATGTGCCTTGGACGTCCTCTCCGTCTCCGGTCTTCTGAATTATATGGGTAAAATTGATCTCCCAGTAGCAGATGCCGAAGCCCCGACGACAGGGATCGCTGTTCGCCCTGTCCTTCTGCGAAAAGGCAACACCCATCTCGGGCTGTACGGTATTGGTAATGTTAAAGACCAGAGAATGCACTTTGAGCTTCGTAGTAATCGCGTCCGGATGTTCATGCCAAAGAACAAGGAGGAGTGGTTTAACGTACTGCTCTTGCACCAGAATCGGTACGAGTGGCAGTCCCCTCGATGCAATTGCGCTAAGTGTTCTCAGTGTCAAACATGGCCCTCAAGAGTGCGTTCCAGAGGGTATGTTTGATGATAGCATAGATCTGGTTGTGTGGGGTCACGAGCACGACTGTCGTATTGTCCCAGAACCAGTTGGAGGCAAAGAGTATTATATTACTCAACCTGGTTCCTCCGTTGCAACGTCCCTTGCTGACGGAGAGGCCCTGGAGAAGTAAACCATTTAGATCCACACCCTCCTTCAACTCATAATTTCCCTTTTAGGCATGTTGCTCTGCTAAAAATCCAAGGCAAAGACTTCCAATTGTCCCCGATTCCTCTACGCACAGTCCGACCATTCGTGATTGAAGAAGTCATCCTCAGCGAAGTTGCAGAAGAGGCGGGCTTCGAGCTGGATAACCAAATGGCCATTACCAAGTTCCTCAAAAGCAAGGTTAACATTCTGATCGACCAAGCCAACACCCTGTGGGACGAACGAAATGCCCGCGCAGTTGAAGAAGGGGGCGAAGAGCTTCCGCGTATGCTTCCCCTCGTCCGGCTCAAAGTTGACACTACTGGAGTCAGCGAAATGTCCAATCCCATTCGTTTTGGGCAGGAATTCCAAGGCCGGATAGCCAATCCACGAGATTTACTTGTCTTCCACCGGACGAAAAAAGCTAATCGGGCTTCAAAAGTGGCCATCGACCAGCCAGAGCTGAGTATAGATGATCCCAATATGAGCGCCTCAGAAAAGCTGGAGAAGGTCAGGGTGGCGACATTAGTGAAGGAATACCTTGCGGCGCAGGAACCACAGCTACTCGGAGAGAATGGAATGTCAGACGCCATACAGATGTTCGTGGAAAAGGACGACACGCATGCTATTCAATCGTAGGGTCTCTGTCTCGTGTGTCCTGTACTTGCTCATCCATGCCTTCCCAGACATGTCGGCAAAGTTCTCAGGTCTATGATGAAAGATGTCAAAGCGAATGGAGAGATAGACGAAGATGACTTTGACGACGTGGTACGTATATTTACATTACGAGTTTCAGATGTCAAACTAACTAGACCTAAAGCTCACGAAAGTTCGAGAGCAGCAAGAGAAGGCGTATGAAGAAAGCCAACGACCAACCAAATCAGCCAGAGCAAAGGTCTGTCTTGGACTCTTCGCTGACCTAAATCATATTCAACAACCTTTGATTGCAGGGCAAAGCGAGAGCACAAGAATCTGATGCACCTTCCGAAGATTCGATGATGATGGAGATAGACACAGGCAACTTCGGAGGCGGCTCTGACTTTGATGAGTCGGATGAGCCTGCACCCAAGAAAAGGGCGCCCGCCAAGAAAGCCCCTGCAGCCAAGAAAGTGCCGGCCAAAAAGGTACCTGCTAAAAAGGCCCCGGCCAAAGCCCCTGCCAAAGGTCGGGGAAAGAAGCAAGTCGAAGTGTGTACAACTTGTCATACATGAAAACTACTTCTCTGGATTTAATCGTTTTTAGAGTGACTCGGATGAAGTCATTGATATACCGGACGATATCGACGACGACGAAGATGAAGATGAACCGGCGCCAAAACCCGCGAAGAGGACGAATAGAGCTGCAGTACTCAGGTGTGTACTACCTCCCCAGGATGATTTTGGACGTTCGTAACATATGATTTCAGCCAACCTGCAGCAAAGAAAGCTCCAGCTAAGAGGAAAACTGCAACGACAACCGCGAGGCAGTCTCAGCTCAGCTTTGCTCCCGCTGCGGGACGGTCATCAAGAACGGCTGCGGCGAAGGCAAAGGCGACAATGGTGGTGAGTACAGTGGAAGATGCTGTATTAAACTTTTGCTAAGGGACTGGGGTAGATCGATTCGGATAGCGAGTGAAACATGTTTGCTTCACCTACGCTTATGAGTTTACTACGATGAATAACTGGACAATTGGTTGTGCTGTTGCGATATATACATACTGTTATGTGCTTTCTATCTCCCTACCTTAAACATATATATGTGCTTTGTTCGCAGGCGGCAGTCCCGGTCCGACATCATGCGCGTTCGTGGCGTGGGGATTTTCAAAAAATTTCTAGTGTCATGATACTTCGTCTGCCCTTGCGACATGTAGGACTTGGCCTTCGTCACTTGCACTCTCTTCCTGATATTTCCTATGGTCATCAACCTTCGAAAGACGAGTATAACGCGTTCTCGCCCGGCCGTACCATATCTATCCGAAATCTACCAAAGGAATACCGGGGCCCCCACGATGTCGCCAGCGTCCTTGCTCTACTCAAGCTGAACCCTGTAGAGACAATATCCCCCTCGCACTTCGGCCGAGGTATTATCATCAATTGTCTCGACACAAAGCGGTGCAGAACGGTCCATTGCAAGTTATCACGGCACGAGGTTGAGTCTGCGACTTGTCCGAACAGACAGATCCCTGGCTGTCTATGTCGTAGCTGCGATCGGGTATACAGGGCTCTCAAGGTCGTGTAAAATCGAGGATATACCTCGGGGTATCCACGAACAGCAAATCAAGTCGATTCTGTGTCCCCAACGCCTTGGTAATCGACGGGATATCGAATCCTGGCATTTTGACCCCAAGGCATCACGGCTTGACGTTCGTTTATGTGCCTATCCCAGGCCATGGATGTGCGTCTTATTTTCTACATTATTATCCTCATCTAATGGTTTCGGTATACAGGCAAAAGAAAACTTTTTCCGCTCTCCAATACTGAAAAGCGCTAAAATGTCTTATTGTGACGCCGAAGAATCTGATTACGACTTTCCAGAATGGTACACTCCCGAAGAAGAGCACCAGGAGAAAGTCAAACGCGCTGTGGTTGTATCCAACCTGAATGGCCCGGAGAAGAAATCTTTCCCATCCCGAGAATGGACAAACGAGTGGCAACGCATCTCCCCGACATTGCTTTTCTGCGGGCTTTATCCTGCCAAAGATGCAAGTACAATTGCATATCCTTCTCTTATTATCTAACGAACCAATGTAGTTGATGCACCTCGAATTTGCCACCTCAACTGCCGCACAGCAGTTCGTCAGACAATTCCAGTCTAGGGCCGACGAGTTAGGTGTGGGGATGGAAAATACAAGAGACCCAATACACTGTCACACGTAGTCTTATCACAGCCATCAGCCTAGGTGCATCCCGCACACTCGTCCTTACCGTCGAAGGCACAAAGTCAATTCCAGAAATCCGCCAGATATTCATGCAGCAGGGTAACATAACACAGCTGACCTGTCGACAAAGGTGCGTCTGACATGGATTGCCACTTTTTTGGCTGACTGCTTGCAGAGAGAAGGACACTCTATTTTACATCACATTCGAGAACGTGAGCTTGGCTTTGCGTACAGTGATACGAATGGGAAGGATACTGAACGAGGGCTTCCCCGGGTTGGCGGGAGCTATTGTCGGCTTCCTGCATGCTCCTCACTTGAACCTGTCCCTATCAGAGCGAAGGCACGAGCAAAGTTTAATGGCCGTGCGATGACAAGGGATATTTGAACACGCTTCAACCTCTGTAGGTGGTAGATGGATATTGAGTCGACTACATCGGTAGACAACGATGGCCCTCGCGTGACGTCGAGCGGCAGTGACGCTGGGATCGCCAAGGGCACCAAGAAGGCAGTAGACTTGGAATAGACATGGTCGATAAAAGTGTTATGGTCGTATATGCATACGTACTCGACCATAAATTAGTGCTGGACGCGAGTTGTGCCTCATTTCAGTGTTTCGTGATGCTCTGACTTGAACAACATCCATTTAACGGCGGCACAAATCGGTTTTGATAAGTACTAGCATGTCTTATTTGGAGAACCCGTAGGGTCTCGTCACGGTAGTGTTACTGCAAGCTTATACGCCGCAATTTGAATTTACCCTAATTTTCACCACCATCTACTGTTGTCTCGCAAGCTCTAGGTTAACCTTGTCTGTTCGCCCTATGCCCTCTACCATGTATCTCAACCTGCCGACCCACAGCATCATAGTATATGTTGATAACACCATTCTGCTTCTATCTTTTCGTATCGGCCGATTAAAACGACATGTCCGATTACAACTCGGATCCAGCTGTTATAAAACTCACAATTTCCGTTATCATATGCATCATTCAACATGGCACACAAGCCAGCTACCTCGTTTGCCGACTGGGGTCGCTCCGATAAATATCACAATTCGTATCTGATCCAGAAGGACGACAGCCTTGAAGCCAACATCAAGAATAGTGTCGCGAAAGGCTTGCCAGATATCGCTGTCAGTGCAGCGCAGGGACAGTTCTTGAACCTTTTAGCGAAAACTATAGGCGCGAAGAGGATATTGGAAGTTGGGACCCTGGGAGGGTGCGTTTGACCCGCGAGCAATACTTCATTATGTGCCAACCAGAAGCGACAGGTACTCCACCACTTGGCTCGCGAAAGCTCTTCCTGAAGGAGGGGAGTTGGTGACATTTGAATTGGAAGAGCTCCATGCCCAGGTACGTGATACTATTACGGCGTGTTCCTGGCCCTAATGATGCATAGGTTGCGACAGAAAATCTCACCAAGTCCGGAGTAGTCTCCAAGGTAAAGATCGTAGTCGGGCCTGCTTCAGAGTCGTTGGCCAAGGTTCCTTCGGAGCCCAAGTTTGACCTTGCCTTTATCGATGCAGATAAAGCTTCGATACTGCAGTATTTTACTGAGGCCAAGCATCTTGTTCGACCGGGCGGAATTATAGTACGTGATCCTTGATGACCAACATTAATATAGGTTGATCTCCTCTCCAGATTGTAGATAACGTCGTCCGTAATGGGCTAGTTGCCGATCCATCTTACTCGGATGAGAGTGTAGATGGTGTACGGAAACTGCTTGCTGCTTTACCCAACAATGAGGGGGTGGAGGCGATTACGATGGGAACTGTCGGGGAGAAGGGCTATGATGGGTTTTTGTACGCAATCAGGAAGTGAATTGGTGAGATTACGGTGTATTTTGATTGTATCAATAAGGAAATCATTGTCAGAACCGTGAGGCCAGACTCAAACGAAGCGCCGTAACGGACGCGACACTGAGTATTGAGTCCCGACGAAAAACACACTGATTCATACAATACGAAATTCCTTCGAAGGCGAATGAACACGTAGCTCAATTCGTACCCGAATCTACTAAATGTGACGACTGACCAGTAACTGTCAGTGTCATGTCAAGTTCCGAATCTCACAATAGTTCCATTGTAGAGTAGCCACAAGTTTGACCAACACAGCACTGACTTGTACAGATGCGTTTCTTTGGTGGGCTGTCTCAATTTAGACCTATTCAAGCCACGTTCAATAATAACGCACTGGTTCCTCTGTGTCCTTTATCAGTTTACTCTGACATACATCGTTTTCCTCGATTTTAGGGGTCATGGCAGGTTAAACGTAGGCCAATCTTCCTTTGGTTCCAGTAACGCTATGGCGAACTACCCTGCCACCACTTACACTGATTGGGCCCGCTCAGACCAATACCATAGGTCTTTTCTTATGCCAGAGGACGGCATTCTCTATGATGCTCTCCAGAACAGTGATGCTCATGGACTACGAATAGGTCAACGCTGCGCTCGGCAAGTTTTTGAACTTACCTCGTCTTTGGTGCAAAGAGAATCCTTGAGATCGGGACACTTGCAGGGTAAGCATCGTATCCGTGTCACTGTTAACTGCCCTTTTAACGGCTAATTGTTGATACTCGACTATATCTCTGGCAAGAGCACTTTGCAAGGATGGAAAGGTCATCTCCCTCGAAGTCGACGCCAAGGTAATATCAGACAGTTATTATCTAGTATCGAATGTCTTATTTCAGCCCAGGTCGCCTCGGAAAATATGCGCTCGCTAGGTTGACCTCTCAAGTTGAGATTATTGTCGGTCCTGCACTCCAAACCCTCGCAAAGTTTCCAA
>JAUEPU010000247.1:0-62260 GCA_030435615.1 Armillaria luteobubalina
CATAGAGGAAGGCATCAAGGCATGCTCTATCCTGGCGATGAATGGATTGATACAAGGGAAGGAAATATCTCGCCCAATTCATCTGGGCCTATTTGTCATTGACAGACATGTTGAAGTCAGGAGAAAAGTGATGGGAAAAATTTTACCATTTATATTGACATCCCAGGCTGAGAATTTTGCTGGGAGGAATGAAGGCTGCAGGTCTCGTGACGCAAATAGTCTGAGAAGCCTTGGTTCATTGGGTAAATAGTGGTATTGTTGCTGTTTAGGTTAATGGCATTTTGTGGAGGTCGCTGGTTCAATTCCCATTCATGCCCTAATGCTATAGGCACATATGAATGATTTTTGATAAGATAAGATTGTTGTTATGCGCTTGCCTCTAATAATATTTAATTGAGGACATTTTTGGCCATTGGTTCGATTCCCAAACTATCCATTTCAATCGAAACAAGATTTATGCACAGGTCGAAAATCCGACACCGTCACCTGACTGTAGGGTACAATGATCCTTCATTTTGTAAATAGCAAGCAGCATGCTGCAGTACAATACCTGCAGAATTTTTAGGAAATATGGGCATTCAACTGCCATGACAACTGCTGAAATGTTTGTCTGCCAGACTTTCTGCCCCCACCCCAGCTACCTCTGCAGCCCACATTTAGTGCCTAGATCCATCCCTGGCATACCATCAAAGCAACGCTGTATTTCTGATATCTCTATGCAATCTTGTGTTTGTTATTTTATACATAGCTAAGAGTGAATATGTTGAAATTACTACTACTGTATCATGAATGAAGAATAAACTAAGGGTAAGACAGTAAGAACATTTTAATCACCAAATGCGCGGCCAAAAAGCAAAAAGGAAAAATTTGAGGTGGGTAGGTCAGTGTGAAGCGGCGATGAATGAATTCGGATTGATCGGAAGAAGCCGATGCCAATCTTATTAGTTCGGTAAACCAGGTATTGATTCAACCGAATGCTTGTACCGACGTTTTCACTTTCTTTTATTCCTTTTTCAGGTATTGTGGGTGCTAAAAAGGTGTGAATATTTTACACACATAATATTTACATGAATATTCAGATTATAATTTCTCTAGATCTATATTTGTCATGTCAGTACACAAATTCTGCATAATATAGTGATATTCCTACACTATCACTCCTGGCAGGGTGATTTGAAATGGAAGGAGGCCTGTAGGACCCAATTAGATAGCCATCAAATGGGCCTAAAGGCCTCCTCTTCACCAGGACGTTCCTCCCCATCAGTCTGAATCTGGAATTTCAGCCATTACCATATCAGGATCAACCTTCTGTCCACCCTCCTTGCACTGCCACGATACGCATCTGGTGTCGCACACACGTCCATGTGCTTGTGCACATTGGAACATGGTAATTTAGTTGTACAATTAGCCATAGTAATATATTGTTGATTCTCCATGGGCCTTCCTTTGAGTAAGCCGTGTTTTTGGTCAGTTTTGACTTTCCTGGACCTTCTTCTGATGCTCGCGTGTGTCACTTCCTGGTCATAAAATTTTAGGATTGGACTAGGAGGTCACTTCAAAGGCAGTGACCTTTGTGTTGCAAGCCTAGGAAAAGGACAAAACCATGGGATTGGGTCTGTTCTGCACTGGATGGAATAATATACTGACTTTCAAATACAGTAAATATCTCAAATCAAGGTGGTGGTGGTGGTGCAACTATGATAATATTGTATTTGCTCATAAGGCCAAAATTACGAGCCTGGGTATAGTGACGTCATAACCCAGGTTGTCAGCTTCCGTCATACCACTCAGCCTGACATTGCTTTCTTCCTTCTGGATACCCCAAGAATTCTCATGTCATGAGAAACTGGACGATGCCGAAGTTGTACAAAAATTGGAAAGATGGAAAAATGACACATCTCAGGTCCTTCTCGAACTCAAAACTTTACTCAACCAACACGATGAAAATATTTCTCTGGAGGACCAGGCCAATGTTGTCGCGTCGGTTGTACCCTTCCACAGCGAGGATCCATGGGTTGCGCCAGATGCGTGTGAAATTTCAATAGGTGAGCCAAAGTCAGTACACTCTCGATGTATTTTGACCTTAGTAAAATTCAGATATCCTACGTGGTTTTCCAGAGCCTGATGTCCATTTGTTGAAACACATCCTGATGCATGATGTGAAACCACTTTTCTTATCAACACCTCACCCATCCTTGAACCTTTCTACGTGTCGTAAACTACCTCGTCTTGCTGGGGGTCCTATGGCTTCTCAGGACTACTTCAAAGAACAAACATGGAAAGAACATCCCATGACAGCAAGCCTTGTGCTGTTTGTAATAAAGAATATCAGGGTAAGGCCCACTTTCTGTCTGCATCTTAAGAATTCCATGTGAATGCTCGTTCAACAGAGCGAAGATTATGAGGACTTATGGCATCCTGTCATACCTTTGGTGATGTCCCTCCTCGATGACTATGAAGCTCGCTACAAGATCAAAGGGGTGCGAATAGTGTCCAAAATGCTACACATAGTACCAAAGATGCTGTTAAAGCGCACTGGAGTGGATGGGCTGTTACTAGTAGCGAGTCTAGAATTTCCCCCTCGCTAAGTACACTTCATGTGGAGCCTTCCATTCAGTCTCTGAATAAATGCTTGGGGCACCTGAAAGATCCAGAATCTCCAAAACTTTTATGGGCTGCTATTTCTGCGACCTTGTCATTGATATTGCTCACTACCGAACATGGGACAGCACAAAGATTTGATCAGCTGTGTGCATTGTTGGGTGACAGCATAATTGGAACTGTTTGGATATACACGTCTGACAGCTTTGAGGTGATCTTGGCTACAGTTGAAGCGCTTCCACCTCTGATGAAGGCATTAGATATCAGCATCGCATGCTATCTTAAGGTTCTCAATGTCTTTTTTTTTGAGGCGGCTCGGCTGACTTGCCATAGGCCCTTATACCACAACTTGTACACCCTCTTTACCTGAATTCTGTGAGACCAACCCCCATTGTATTGCAGAAGCATTCGTTGATTGCTCTCATGACTGTCATTAACGAATGTTCCCTGAGAATCAGCGGATGGAAAGGAACGATCTTAGATGGTGTTGGAAGATGTTGGGTAGCGCTTCAAGACGTTGATCCCAGCAGAAATGATGATGGTAATGATATATGGAGCTTGCTGTTTTGCTGGAGACTTATGTGGTTACCAATTCAGGTGAAGAGTTGAAGGAGCTGCTCTGTAGAATGTGTAGGGAGCTCATGAATGCATGCCCTTCGGTCGTCCAGGTGGGTGGGGCCCATGCGTTTGGTGTTCGGCACAGCTCAATGCATCAATTAGGACAAATACAAATGGTTCCTTGCAGTTGATCATGCGATGTTTTTTGACCTCTTGAGCCCCGCTCTTGTAGGATGAATACAGGGTCTGAAGGGGGTTAAGTCTGCCTGGAGTGAACTCCACATATAAATTCATGACGTTTGCTGCTAGACATAGAAAGGGCTGCACAATCACATGAAATATCATAGTATTATCATCGTACACATGTATGCAACATTGAAACTGTGCGGTGTGGTATACGGAGCAAGCAAGATCACCGATCTTGATTCCTGGGGGATCCGCTGACAAGATTGATCTTGGTATGTGTCTAATTTAACGAAAGCATTCTCAGTTGAGTGGTGTGAGAAAACAACAGACAGTAGAGAGCAATACTGACTTTGCACAGTACGGCTGCTGGCAAAGGGCATCATGGTCTGCACATGTAGAAGCTCTAGGCCTGGGAACTGAGAACAACGAGGGGCCTCAGGATGGACCAGAAGAATAAATGAGGTCCTGGACCGGTGTTATGGTGAAGAAGGGGGCCTTTGGGCCCATTTGATGGCTATCTAATTGGGTCTTACAGGCCTCCTTCCATTTCAAATCACCATGCCAGAGGTGCACTATTAATAGCAGACAGAGCGCGATTGTCATCGTGTTATTTTTAGATTAGAGCGCACACTGATAGGAGTGCTTGTTGATGGTGGCTGGCGGAGGGCCGACGTTCATGAGCAAGGGGCTTGGGACAGTGGGCATAGTTACTGGTTGCTTAAGTGTCATTGATATATCAGACCGTGACTGTAGGAACAGTACATTAATATATCATTGCTATGTATATAGTACAGTCTTTGATATTTCAATACATTAGGTAGCCTTGCAATGTCGAATCTAAGCTATTCAAGCAGACAAGCAGCAGTTCAGAGCAGTGGAAAACTGAAAACTCACGAATACCATGTATAGAAGTGAATAACTCGATTCTTGAATGCTTGATACCGTTCTGTAGATATTGAACCCGAACGGTTTGTCAATATCTTCCCAACGTTGGTTGAGAATAAAACTCACTATATGGCACGTCTCCACACTCCGCAGACAATACGTATTCACGAAGTCCAAACTCTCCACCTAAATGTATTCTACATAAGCTTACAACTTGTAAACAGGCACTAAATCACCTGAAATGAGTATCAGTAAATGAAACAGTGTAAATGAGAAATTTACTCACCTCAACATGGTCCGCAGGGTCGAAGAAATGTTTTGCTCTAAGATTGCTCTGCCCACCTGCACGTGCCAACCATCAATTCCAATGTCAAGCTTCGTAAGTATACACTGACCCACGGTTACCACACTCCATCTCCACTGTTACTGACATCCATCCAGCTCGGTTGTAGCCCCACAATGTATAATGATTACACGGATTTGGCAACAAAGAATGCCATCCGGAACTACGAGATTCAGTAGAAATAATAAATACGAGATGGGACATACAAGATAGACAACTTATCCACTCCTTCCTTTTCGAATACGTTCACGTACCTTCTCTCTGCCTCCAATAACACTTTCGCCAGGAAATCGTTGTTAATTGATGCAGAATGAACGTAAATTTGTTTGGGGTTGCTGAAGAATGGGTCCTGAGCTTGAAGACCGGCGCAAAGGAAGTAGAGATGCAGTGACATAGTGAAGAAGAGTAGTTATTAGAAGTAGAGGGTGAATTTAGAGGTAAGCAGAGCAGCAACAACTCAAAAAACAAGTTAAAAGGATTTGATCGCAACTCTAATCTAATTAGAGCGCATTTCTCGATCATGCCGCCAGCAAGATCACGTGACAAATTATTTTGATTACATTATTTATTTATAAATTCATTTAATTAATACAGAAAAATTCAGTGAGTGCCTGGAGAGCAGAATTACAATATGATGACTAATGCGAGAGAGTGCTGGGAGCAACAGGCAATTCCATCGCTGGCTTCCCAGCACTTTCATTGATGATTCGGGCCTTATTGGCTCTTTGACATGCACGTAATGTCTGGGTGCCGCCATCATAGTCATCTAAGATAGAATACACATGATACTGCCATTTTCATGTCGGTAAGTTCACCTCATGGTATCCAGATGCTGGAGGAACATACCAAATCAGCCAAATTATCAATTTCAAGAGCACTGCTGACCGTCCGGAATGTGTGGGACCACTCTGGATATAATAACAAGTAATTTTGACCCTGTAAGTCAAGTACAGTCGATTTCTGACATCCTGGAAGATGGGAAAAAGAAAAACTCACTTATCCATGATGTGGCTCCTGTCCAAGTTCAGGGCGGACATGCAACATCATGATTTGACGTGTCGGTGCCTCAGTCTGATGGGTTTCATTAATGAATTTGGCATCTTGCAGGGTCCTAGGGAGCTTTCAGAGTTGCTGGTCATCGATTCAAGTCCTTTCCCATCTGCTTGGAAGGGGAAAACTGTGTCCTCACATGAGTTCTATTGAATAATGGCTTTATATATGAAAATTATGGATCCCTACACAAATTTGGCAAGTGAATATGCAAGCAAGAGTTGAAAGAGAATGATTTTTAAGGATTCGAGTAAGTGGTAAGAAGGAGAACAGAGCGATTCCTCTTTGGGAGTCGTCGGAATCGGCAACTCTGCTCTCTGTCCACAACCACCATTATGGTACTTGTTTGATCCTCATCTTGCTATCTTTCAGATGTTCAAGCTCCCATGAAAATTTCAACTGTGACAAACTTGAGCCTTTGATCTTTGGAATATGATTGAAGTCCTATATGTGCTCCTTAGTGAATACAGACGATGTATTTGAAGCACTCAGGTTGTGATATCGTACATGTGCACTATCTTGGCTGATATTTTACAGGAATATAATGGGTTGATGCCCTTTGAACATTGATTAATGGCTGACTTGTTAGTTTGTGTGTCATCAGCTAATTACTACTGCTCCTTTGATACTGTGGAGATGTTATTCATTTGTTGGGAGCTATGGACAGCGCAAAGGTGAACCAGAACTTGTACACATGCTTGAGTTATCTGGTACATAGTACTGGATATCCTACTATAATACTTGCTAATGTGCCGGAGGCAGATATTTCTAATGGAACCATGTTCAATTTACTTACGTTGATCGTGAGTATTGTGATATGAGGATCTACTTATGCGTTGTCCTGTCACTGACACATTATCCTATAGAATCTTTGCATAAAATATCGACGAGGAGCAGGCTGTTCCTCATGGAACATGGTCATTCCCAATCACGGATTGGAACTTCCAGGGAGTTATGTTGGGACTCGTCGGAGAGGGATCCAGAATGTAGCAGGTAGAGTCCGCCAACAGATGTCGGTACCTTCGGTTTGTGTTTCTTGCATTCTCACGTATGTTGAGTGCTAAAATGGTGCAGGATATATGTATTGTGATGGATGAAAATGTAGATCTGAATTATATATCACAAACATGCGATCCCACCCTCTCGCTCCAAAAGTTGTACTTGAGGATATCTGACCCGCACCATGATAATCTGGAGGACATTGGCGAAGCTGACACATGCTCTGTTGTCTCAGTCAGAGGTGAGTGGTAGGGGAGCGACCCTAATTATGAAACCCTCACCTTACTTCCCAGTTTCCAATCATATCGGAACTCTGTCGTCCCAACTACCCTGACGACTCGCATGAATACTCGCAGCAGTAGATCCGTCTAGGTGGAACTTGCCTTAATCAGGGCTGATTATGATGAGGAACAACAGAGAATTGACTAACCATGATCGTCAATTACAACGCCGTTTACACCCTCCTGGCATACCTGAGAGACGGTAATTCATGCGACCCTATTTCAATGACACACACAAAGATGCATACATTGTGCATGCACAGATAATAGTGACACTGTCTGTGCAGTCCTCATCTCATTCTGTATGCTGAATTGTGAGTAAATTCCACCTGAAATCCATAAACATGTATTTACCAGGCTGCTAGCAATGCATCTAACTGCGATCATGCCAGGACATCAAGGCCATGCATAGCATGGATGTATCACCAAGGCTTCTGATTGTCAAGTCAATTTGATTGTCTGAATAACTCAGGAACTGTGGACACCTTTATGACCCTTTGTTGAAATGGATGGTGATGCTGTCCTGTCTTTGTGCGTACTTCTTCAAGGAAATGAGTTGGGTTTCTAATGAAAAAGTAGCTCGCTGTAGGATACTCAAACCATTGATTTGTTACTGAGCAACACGATGCACTGAATAGTTGTTGTAACTTATGCTAGGTTCAGTGCCAGTGAGTATTATTTTTGAACTGAATGGAAGTCTTACGAAAAAGGTCCGATTTTACGACAGTTATGATCACCTGAGTAATTCAGGAACTTCCAAGTAGGCTGTATATGCCTTAACGACACTTTGTCTTCAATTTCAGCAAGCTGTATCCCTGTTCCGAGGCACATGTTCATTGGATGTTGAACCAATGACAACTCACCAAGTGTCAGGGCCATGAATTTAAGACCTAAAAATCAAATCACCCATGCTCTGAGGTGACCGTTCTTGTGGTAATGCATGGTGTTAGTAATATCCACAATATAGGAGAAGTTATGGAAGGGAGCACATGGAGATGGAGTGTACTCATAAAATCATGGCGACTTATTGCTTAATTTGTATCATACATACCTTGGAAAATTAGATTGCATTTGACTCAGAGACACTTCATTATTCTTATATTCTTTATAGCCTTAGAATACTTTGATATGTTTTGTTGAATGTTGCAGAGGCTTTCAGGTTTCTCATCACACAGAAAGAAATATGAGTAGATGCCATAGATTTAGTGCATTCCAGAAGCATAGGATCACTCATATGAGTGTTCTTATGTCCCTGGAAGGCCCTTGAATCTATGGCAGGTGGCTGAGTGAATATCCAAAGAAAGCATGCGGATTGATGCGCATGTATAGTTGGTATTACTGGACAAAAATGTGAGATCTTGCAAGGGCACAAGAGATCTCATGAGATCGCGTGAGGACAGCAATCATCGGAACAGTGATTCCGATGCTTGTGGTCTCAATCAAGCATATTGAGGCACATTGGGTCACATCCAGTCACATGGACTGCTCCCGGGCCTGGAACACGCTTTTGGGTAGCCAAAAATGTACTTTTATTAAATGTCTGACTAATTAGTAAATAAATTCCGCAATTAAACATTTGAACAAGGGAGAGAAGACAAATAATGAAAATTGGTACTGTTCCCTCACCATGTCGACAGAATCCCACCCTGTCCCTTTGAGGCGACTTCTGGGCCATTCCCAAACAGCACAACATCGGAAAGAAGTCCATCCACCACCTGTGGCTGAGAATGCAGATCATCCTACAGCACCAGAACAACATCCCAGTCCCACCAACACAGAACTTCGTATTCATAGCGTCAATCCGGTTCCAAGCCTTCCTACCACATCACCACTCTACAGACTTACTGCTGCTGGCATCTACCCACTACCCAGCCACACGACTGCCACCTCCTCAAGCACACTCCCTCAGTCATATATGCGACCAGCACCCACTGTAGCCAGGTTGCTATCGCATGGCTTCAATCCCAACGCATTCCTTGGAGAGCTTCCACAGTCCAGCACGATGGCTTTCATCGGATCCAACACTACCGGGCGTAAGAAAGCGTCAATATTGCACATGACATTGGGCGATAGGCAAGCACCTGTATGCCACATTCTCATCTATCCCTTTGTCAGTCCACACCATTACGTACAGGCTGAAAAACACAATTACCCCCACGTACAGAGAGGATACATGCTGCCCCAGTCCGACACCTATAACCTCGAACAGACGGATATCGAGCCATTCCAGGCACACATGCAAAAACTTGGTTTATGTATCACGTATCGCCCTACCAGCAACGACACATACAAGGATATTCATGCCCAACTTCTTGCACACAATGCGGACGGTACGAATCCCCAGATTCCTGGCCTGAAGACTGACAATCTTGACCATCTCACCTTTGACAACATGGGATGGTGTTTCCTTCAGCTGCTCACCCACAAACCGGACAACACCTTGCTCACATTTAACAAGAATGTCAAGCAGATGCAATTCAACCTGTCATACATGATTCAGTATGCTAGTCTGGAATCGAAGTTTGATGGGCACCACAGGAGAAAGTACTTAGCCACCCCCTGGCCAGTTCACCATTGTCATTGGTACGTTTTGATGCATCTCAGTGCCCAAAGAGCAAACTAATAACAATATGTTGCCCAGCACCCACCACCGCACCTATCTGTCACAATCTCTTGAATCAGCATTTGTATGTTGTTGATTATGGCCCAAATGGAATCCCAGATGCGGCACAAAATGCAGTACATGCATGTTTTGCTGAGTGGGCCATGCATAATCTCAGCTTCGTTATGAGGCGCTGGGGTGGAACTGGTGATGAGAATGTTCTGCCTTGCCTACATGCATGCTGAGGTCTTTGTCCTGATATTCTTGGTGAAGACATGCCTGTCGAGGGAGGCATTCCCCATTGTCCAGTTGTATTTGTCAATCCCAATTGAGCGGGAGAGCTAGTTGAGGTCAGTCACAAATTTCTGGTCTTTAAACAGCACTAACCGTCATGTAGAACACTGCATTGAACCACCGCTCCAAGAAGCGTCTGGCTTTGTCGAGGTCGCCCTCCCCATGTGCTTCTCCTGTACGAGGCCTATCGCCTATAATGCCAGTGGAACTGCAGCCCTTCCCTCTTCCTCACCCCTACTACACGGGTCTGGTCTGGCCAGCACCTGACCGTGCTGAGCTCGCTCACCGCAAGCACTTTCCCTCATTCTATGCCCAAATGGTCGATCATATGGACACAATGGGGGACAACACAATGATTCTTAAGGGCCCCAACATCGGTGCACTCGCAGATGCAGTCATCGTCCTGTGTATATATTATGCACAAACCGCATGGGATGATGAGAAGCAGGTATTCCACCAATCCATTGAAGACTGGCAAGGTCCCCAATTTCAGTCATCAGAGATCACTTGTGATAATTGGAGTGAGCCAGCCAGATTTGGACAGATGAGGATTGTAGTTGATCGCTGCCGGAGTTATGGGGAAGGTATCAATAAAATGGTCTTCAGAGAAGCGTTGATCAAGGTGTTGAGAGATACTGACCTTTATGTCAACTTGCCAAACAACTTGGCCTACTTTACAGCCAAATTTACCATGACCGGTTGTACGACCTGACAAACCATCCAGTGGAGAGCCCAGGGTCTTCTCCTCACCCTGTGCACAGTCACCTTTCACATGCCACTGTTGCCCATCTCACCGTTCCTATTCCTCACCCTAATTGTCAAGAAATGTCATCTGCCTCGGGTGTTGGATGTGCTCACTGGTCCTGTCGTCAAGGCCCTAGATCCTGCATGTGAGGTCTTCATGCAACCTTGGCTCAGACGAAGGTTGACTGACCCATTAACATCAGAGCCACCCTCCAATTGGGGAAGGGATCCGAGATACCTGTGGATCACTCATTTCTGCGAGCCTCATCTGACCATAAGAGGATAAGCGCCTGTGGAAAGGCTCACGATTGCTCACTGCTGTTTCATTGGCAGGCATTGGAGGTGGGGTTTCAGACCCCAGACAGTGAAAAGGCCATATTGCAGAATAGGTTGGTTCTCAGACTAATCCTATTGTCGCATCCACTTGCCGAGCAGAGTGACAGTTTCAATGCTCTACGGCAAGGCTTCGCATTCAATTTTGGACACGCTTTGTATACTGGTGGACTAGTATGTGTGCAGGTTTTCTCTCTTGATTGAAAGGTGTTAATGACTCATCCATCAGCCAGCCGTCGCTCATACAGAGTGGGTATCCCTCCATCCAAGACGAGCCTGAAACCTTTCTGGAATACCTTGAAAGTATTTACAATCAGAAGATTCATTCTATTGATGCTCTCATGGACGTCATACAGATTGACATGGGCCTGGTCACCACGGATACATTCTGTAGTAAAAGATGTGACTGGGGCTTTGGTAAAGACCCAAATGGACATGACCTGCCAATGTATATCAGTGCGAAGAAAGCATTCGAGGCTGCCTTGTGCACCTACTTTGAACACAACTTGAATGGGCATGGGACACGCTTCTTGGAAATCATGACCAGCCTACCCTATATGCCCTGTGGTGGTTCATTGATTAAGGTATAGTATCATCCACATTCATCAGTTTGACACAATGGATAACATGAAACATACAGATACAGTTCCAGCTGCCCGACTATGATGACCCCCCCTCCCAGACATTCCGCACAAGCACGTGCTTCACACTGGTCAAGATCAAGCTCGACATTGCGCTGTGCAGACTCTTAGCCAGCAGTGTGACAGACATATTCCCTAATTGGACCGCATGCTTGGATTTCTGGCTATCCGATACCACCAACACAGTTACCATTTTATAGAGTATACAAATCGAAATTGGAATCTATTTTGCATTGTCCATGATGTCACTAAGTCACAAAACCAGTAGGTCGGTCACACTGTGTGACAATTGACAAATATACATGTGACATTCTCAATAAGATGCCTCCCACTCTGTAACATCATGGTAGTAACCCGCAGATTTGGTCAGGGACACGGCACGTTCAGGGTACTCTGCATCCATATCCGGGACATGACACAACACGTGTGGTAAAGTGGGTGCCTGACTGAAGGCTAGGTAGAAACTTTCAGAATAAAATAGGGCCATGTCCTGTTGCAAAGATGTCAGCATCTCCTCCATATATCTGCCCTTTTCATCCTGTACACTCTGTGGACTGTTTCGCCATGTACTCATCACACGGCGTAGTGAGCAGACATATGGAGCCCGATGCATCCAGCTAGACTCTGCAAGACCACGGTGGGCTTCTCCAAGCTTGACAATCCAGCAGCGGTCATAACGTCCTTGGGGAAAACAGTGACCCAAGTGTCGCTTATGCTTCCTCAGAGCTGAGTCGTTCTCGATGATCCTCAAATGACTATCCACCAATAAGAATTCAAGCCTGAAACCCAATTCAGACAGCTCCCAAAGGATTTTGTGCACGTCCGGTACATCCAAGTGAGGCATAGATTTGCCCCGCCAGGTCACATCCACCGATACCCCTTCCTGAATGGACATTTCATCAAGACATCGCACCAAGATGGTTGCCACTAAGTCACGATGGTGGGTCTCCTTTCCTCTCACCCGGTCATGCACATCTGACTTCCCAACCCAGTCATAGCTCAGGATGGCCCACCACATTTGGTGGCTGAATTTCCCAGTGCAGTATGACGATGTCTGCATGGCCAAGAGGCCTGGGCGAAGACGCAGCCAGGTACTCAGCATGCTCATCCATTTGGCAGAGTCTGAGGTCGTCACAAAGAGATCAGGCCAAGGAAATGCAAAAGGTGCAGCAGGGACATTGACACGACCCTTGTCGACATTGACACCAAGAAGCGCATCTCTCCATGGTGGGCGAATCTCAGGCAACAGGGCATGCATGATCATTTCGAATTGGTTCGCAGGCCCAGGTTTCAGATGACCCTTGCGAGAGTGATTAGCTTGGTTGTCTATTGCCCACAGGTTATTATTGCAGAGGAACAAAGACATAGATGATGCTTACACAGTGAGAATACTCCCTGTGTGGAGATGTTTTGCTTGCCCCATGTTCTTGATGGTTCACTGCGAAGTTGCCCCGATGTCCATGCAAATACTCTTGGCAGACCAAGGTGGGACCTTGTGAAATGGTCAAATGCGTTATACTTGGCCTCATCACCGCCAGACCCCACATAGACAGAAGGAAGACGGAGAGGGCATGTACCCAAATGAACACACCCAGACGCAGTGCTCATCTCGACGACTTTATCAATCCTTGTATGTGCAACATCATCAAGAGGCCGCAGGAGCCAGATGGGAACCCCGGCTCGGTGTAACTGCTGCACCATGCCAATGTCGGTGGTGAAGCATCCAACGAGGTCCATGTCTGCCTTGGGTGTTGGAGTGGTGACACAGGCAGCGAACCTTGGACGAATAGTCGAGAAGAATGTCGAGATAGCCTCCACCTCTAAGACCAGTCTCTGCGTCTCGGCAACGCAAAGACACAGCCTGGGAAATGTCATAGGTAGCACTTTCAACTGCTCCAAAAACATGCCCGCATAGACCTTGAGCTGTTCCAGCCGATTGGCTCCCGCTGTAGAGGCATCGTCGCCACGCACGAAATTCATGGATCTTCCCAGGATTACCCTACAGCGATGTTCAAAAGCTGATCGGCAGTCTGCAGCCCACAAGCCTGGCCCACAAATCAAGGATGACATGTCTAGCTCGAGAAAGTCAGCCCATATAGGTAGCTGAAACAAGGGAAGGTCAGGATCTGACTGCGTCCTCTCGCACAGTCGCAAACACGACAGGTACAGACATGAGGCGCAGTAAGGCTGGGGCCAAGAGAGAGGGTCATCCTCGCCATATCGGTAATTGTTTCTCATCCACATCTCATGGTTGACACCTAGGGGTGGGTCGAAAAGCAACAGGCAGTTGGGGCTCGTTATGAACATATGCTCATTTACCACGGCACCACATAGTCCATCCCAAGCATGAATGGCTAAACCTATGTCAGACATTGTCACAACTGGACAGGCTGTGGCACACTTACGATCGTCTGGTCGAGAGAGCTTCATCAAAAACTTTGGGTCTCATCTGAGGGATTCGGCAGAGAGTTGGTTCTGAGAGTGATGCATCCTGGAACATTAAGGTTGATGAGTCACGGCCAGGACGGGCACCCTGGGTCCTGCAGGCTTGGCGAAACAGCACATTGACATATGTCGAGATGGGCCAGTAAAGGATGACGACCTAATGGTCCAGTCGCCAAAGATTTGCATCTGCGGACACAAAATCCACTGATCCGATTGATCAGAGCCAGTGGGGGAGGGTTGACAGGAGCCAGACTCACAGGTGCAGAATATGCAGGCCATACTGAGGTGGGGACAAAGACAAGCTGAGGTGGCAAATAGTCATCAATAGCAACACAACCAACCAGCCTACATAATCCAGTTACCTAATACTTCTGGAAGACCCCACAGCTATTTATAGGCTGTGAATGAGGGGTTATGCCCTGGCATCTTCCCCAACCACCAGTGGAAATGATAGCTGAATGCATACTCACTGTCTTCTACATGGCCATCATTGCCATTGCCGACATCCTGCTTGCCTGCTTTGGTCCTATAGGCCAACTGCCATATCCAAGTGTGCGTGTGACCTTGCGCTTGATTGCCAATGCCCTTATTGTGACCGATGCCAACAGAGTGCCGACGTTGACGATAAAACAGATGATGAAATAGTGGGTCTGTGTCAAACTGTGCCTGTGGATGAGTGGGAATTGTGCCACCCACCCAGGCTCACACCGGATGTTGTGGTCAAGCCGGTACCCAAGATGGACGGCGAGGTGGGGTGGCCTGCAGAGGCGTTAGCCCAGGATCTCATTAAAAACCGCACTAACATCCCTGTACCTCCCATCCGACGTGTCTTGAATGTGGACATAGATGAGAGTTTCATTGTCATGGACTTCATTCCCGGTATCACATTGGCGGCAGCTTGGCCCACCATGGGGTTGTGGCAGAAACTCTGTATTGCCTTCATCCTACGAAGCTACGTACGCCAGCTCCGGTCCATCACACATCCCCGATCCCAAATTCCTGGGCCTGTTCTCGATGGTGAACAGCCAGCAAAATGTTACACATCCCACATTTTCAGCCCTGTGAGACCCATCAAGGGCCCATTCCCGATGTTGGCTGACCTCATCAGGTTTTTCAACAAAGCCATGGATCGCACCACCCTCGCCGAAGGGTACCCACACTGGGTGCCATTGCCAGATGATGGGACTCTCATATACTCTCATATCGACTTGGCCTTGCGAAATTTGATCCTCGGCAAGGACGGCCAACTTTGGCTGATTGATTTTGCGATGGCGGGGTTTTATCCTACATGGTTTGAATACGTGAACATGGTCATTGATGCGAAGTGGGAAGGGGGACCGGAATATGATTCAATTTGGTGGGCGATTATCCCCTTCATCGCCGATCTGTACTTCCGCACATATAAATGGATCAGCATGGTAGTGCCGCAATATTTGGGCATGGCCTAACCTTTTCATCGATTACTATTCTGTGTAATGAAGATCATCATCTGACATTGATCGTCATATCCCTCTGATAGTGGGCTCTCCAGGCTTGTAGCCTTGGTCGAAACAATTTTATTATTTGTCTGAATTCTATCATCATCCCAAAGTGGTATACAAAGGTACAGTCGCCTCTGCCTTAACCCATAGCAGTCGGTGGACCCCAAAACTATGGGTTATTATAGAGTATGGGTTACAGGGGGGCCAGTATAAGGACATATTTTCAGTGATTCAATGAGATAATTAATCCATTTTATGTATGTAGCTATCATGTAGAGGTGTGGTAACGATTGGGAATAGAAATAATCAGTAATAATAGTCATTTCCATGGAATGAAATTCTTCTAGGCCTGACTGACATCCAAAAAGGCTTGCAAAAAACTGTCTCAAGTTCACAAGCCAATGAGTCACGTTTTTACTTGCTCCTCAAATTCTGTGAGGCCATCTTTGAGTACAACAAGCGGCTTTTACCAGCACCATGGGGACTGCCAGAATTCGGTGTTTGTACTCCATTCGGGGTGTCACGTAATATAATCAGTGACAACCTCTCATTTTCAGACATTGACAAGATGTTCTCGAGTTACAGCAAAGTACGGGTTATTACAAGTGTGGGTTAGGGCAGAGTCGACTGTAGGTACTATCGATCACCCAGAAGCATAAACGGAAATGTCCAGTGCAGCTACATTGTTCCATATCACTCTACAGGTTGATAAGATCCTCCTCCTTCATCGTCACACCCAACTTGGCACTTGCGATGCTGATCTCCTCATGCCATTCGTATGCATCTGGGGCCCAATCACCCCGAATCAGACTGATGTCTGCAAACGTCTTCAAGCTTTGGAAACAGAACTGGCCGCAAGCAGCGTCATGGGCATTGATGCTGATGCTGTCCAGGCCAGCCTCGGTGAGGATTTCCAGCAGATGCCTGACGGACACATCCTCGTTGAGGATCACGAATGACAGTAACCTCCCCATGTGTGTTCCTGAGGGGATACGGTTGCGCTCAGTCATGCTAAGGATGATTAGACTTTGACCTGCAATGCGAGCTCATACTCACATGACCTGGGGTATCGTCCCATCTGGCTGGTAATCGGACGTCACGTCCAACTGCAATCTCCTCCACCTTGCTCCTGCCAGACCAGTAGAGGAGATGAGGATCATGTAAAAATGTGTTATCTGATCGGCATGTTTGCTAAGGTGCATGAAGGGCTTGGTGCAAAGTTCCACGGTCGACACGTTTGCCAACAAATGGAAATGCCCAACTCCAACATTCATGTTACCGGTGTTCTGAAGGAGAGAAAAGTGTCAGGCAAGATATTGCTAGCTTGGGAGATGGTTCATGATGTACAAATGATTCCATGGTGCTGATGTCATCCTTGCAGCTTCAACCTGAACTTATATATCCCAATCCCATGCAGGAACGGAGTAATCAAGGCATGGAATAACCTTAGCAGTCCAAACATGAGCCATGCGGGGTGAAGCGCAAGTGCGAGAGTTTGCCTGAAAGTGAATTCCAACCGTGAAGAAGAACTGCCAAAGAGACTATTCACCCCATTGATAAATGAAGATTGTCATACACCGCCAACAAGAAAAATAAGAACAAGCTCAGTCAGGTGGCCTTGGAACCTAGAGATACCGGTGCCACCATCACCATGAGTTGTTACCACCCCAAAATCAATGTAGATACCATTCGAGCACCTGCCCAATTCTCCCTTAGAGCCTATCAACATGGGGGTTTCTTTTCTTGGACTCTATATTTCTATACCACTACTCGTGGTCTGCTTCCATTGAATCTGATTCTGTGATCGGAGGCGACCACTAAAATCGTCTATTGACTCATGCCACGGTGGCTGGTAGAACGGGAAGAGTCATTCCTCCTTAGAGGTTGTCTATGTCGCGGCCTGTTGGAGACACGTCCTTTTAGTTAGGGTCTTTAGGGATTGAGAGGAAGGACGAAACGGGAGTGGCGGGGGTATGCTAGGAGCTCTTCTGCCTCTCCACCGGTTGTCAAGACGGTCGATGATAGGGTTGGACGTACGTAGCTTGTTGAATCGGATGGCACATTGTCTCGTGCACATGTCGAGGTGCATGCTGGGAGGAGGGATTGATGCTTCAAGCTCTTAAGGTGCAATCATTGTTATCTTGAAAGCAGTGCATATCAGCCATAGTGCACGGCATTGGATCTTTTCCAGGACATAGTCGGAAGGAGATACAGGTGTCGTAGGTGGAAAGGTTTAAGATGCAATGGAAAGTAGCACTGACAAACATCTGAAGCGCGTACCAGTGACTGAGACATTGAGCTGGGGATCAGCAGTGATGGAGAATAGAGAACGGCGGACAGACCGTACATGACATAGAGGGTGTGATGTGACCAACCAGTAGGTCTGTCACAGTACAAATGACATCGACACTGTGATGTGATGAACCAGCAGGTCCATCACATTGTGTGGTAAGGTCACAAGGTAATCAACTGAGTGACGTGACCAATGCCACCTGAGTTGTGACAAAGAAGCAGTGAGGACCGACTTTGCCTACTTCCCGCCACGTCGGAGCTGGATCGTCATGGCTGCCAACACTGCCCATTCAATGATGAGTGAGTGTCATCTGATCCTGTCTCCCATTTGGCATTGGCATCTGTTAAGCCTGGGGAAGTGGCCCTCTCGATCCATATGGATATAGTTTTGGCAGTTGGACATGTATTGTCACCGCGTCGCCTTCATGCATGGTTAGACGTATGTCACCATGTCCCCTTTATCAATTCTTGTCTTCACATCTCTGGGGGAAATGGACACTGATCTGCCGACATCAGTGCAGCAAGCCACAGAAACGAAACTGCTTCAGTCACTTCCATTGCACAACTGCACCCAACTCCTGACGTTTCCCTTGAGCACATGCCTTTCGCACCTCAGAGAGGAGCCAGCTGGGGAAAATTCCGATGCGCCCGGCGACATTGTAGCGTCACCGGGAACTTGGGGAGGATTCTCGACCTCTATTCAGGTCAGATCACCTTGTCAAGCTCTCAGGAACGTACAACTGAGTCTGTCAATATTTACCAGGATTTGGCTCAATCACTTCCTGCTGCATACCGTCGTGGTCTGGTTCAACTGCCTCAAGCAGTCGTGAAGCCACTCCATCAGCTCGCAAACCAGGACTCCCAAAAATGGGTGGACCTTGTCAAAGCGCTAGTATCCTGGTGTTTGGTTGATGAACTCTTATGCTGTGATGGCATCAATGATGGTGAATTTGCTGTTGACTATCAGGCCAAGTTCAAGCCGACAGCCAAATTTACACAGGTACTACATTTTCTGGATTTTTACCTGCCTTCAAAATTCATGCTATGTATAGTGGGTAGACTGCCTTGCAGAGTGGCCCTCAGTCTTGTTAAGTGCCATCCATTCTCAGGACAGCCGTCGCCTTGAATCAGGACTTCCAAGCCTTCCTGAAGGCACCCAACTTTCTACCGAACAGAAAGCCCTTTGGCAAGACTTACAGGCCGCATGCTCATGGAATCGCCATGGCCACATGAGCTACTGGGAGAAGGTGCTACATCTTATTGAAGGTGTGGCCTGGCAGCTCAGGTGGATGTGCTGCACTCGAGGTGATCCTGAAGCCTACGGAAGCAAACTACAGATGTAAACGATTTAACTGTACAATATGCCCCTTTCACTGACCGTTCTCGCTGGCCAGGTTCACTGTTAGCCACGGAATGACCGACGTATGGCATCAAGTTCAGGACAGTATTAGCACTGCCGCTGCTGGAAATAAAGAGGCTCTATTGGCTTTAATCCAATGTGCCACAATATCTCCCCTTATTTTGTTTAAGTGGAAGCGAGACGCAGCCCCACCTGCAGTGCAATCCTTGCTGGTGGGTGTGGTTATATTTGACTCCTTGGCATCCATTCATAGTTGCATGTAGTATTCTTGTAGCTTTGATGACAGAGATAAACTGGCAGTCCTTAGGAATGTTGAGAGAGGTCTTTGGTCTCTGCTATTAGGTGTTGCTAGTGGAACATTTGAAGTGGAGCATGGCCTTGTCTGTTTTCTTCATATACATCAAGCCAAACTGGAAGGCATGTCAGGTGTCCCCAATGCGACACTGTGGTTTGACATCATGGCATGCTTGAGGCACCCAAAGGGGTCTGGGACCACCTCAATTACAGTGGCATCGGGCATAGCAGCCACCATAGAGACCACATCCTCTACCCCTAGCGGCGCCCAGGATGCCACCACAATAACTGAGGACAAGGAAGACGAGCCGGAAGACATATCAGTCAAGGAGAAATCTACCCCCAAGAAGAAGAAGAAGAAGACAAAGAAAAAGAGCAAGGAGAGTGCTGAGGATGGGGTGGACGAATAGGAGGGCATATCAGAGGAGAAACCCACTCAAAAGAAGAAGAACAAGACCAAGAAAAGGAGCAAGGAGAGTGCTGAGGACAAGGCGGATGAACTGGACGACATATCCAGCACAGAGAAACCCACCCCAAGGAAGAAGAAGAAGACCAAGAAAAAGAGCAAGAAGAGTGTTATTGAGGATGATGAGTCGGACACCCCTCTCGCCTCTGTTAGCGCCTCAGGTTTGAATCAGGTCACACATCACAAGCCTCCCCCACTTAGGTTGTCCAAGAGTGAGCTGTTGGCGTATGCACGTAATGGTGCTGACGATGAAGATAGCACCTGGCAGCATGGATTCCTCCAGGTTAACTGCACCAAAGGCCCTGTTATGAGTGCTGTTCATCGCCCAGCACGAGCTGAGCAGTCATTGAGTCTTCGGAGTGTGCCAACCTCCTCCAATCACCCCTCCACACCGCCACCTGATCCGCGCCTCACTGACAGATGTAATTCTCCCGTCTGCGTTGATGTGTTTAGTGTCTCAGAGAATAGATGGGTCAAATACGAGATTGATTGTCTGAAGGCATCCGTGAGTGCCTGACTCCCTGAGGATATCCTGGAGACTGACCTCTGGAGCAAGGATCCCTTTGAGAGAGAACTCCTAGAGTCGCTCCTCACGTGTCGAACTGACACACCGGGGGAAAACCTGGCTTGGCTGGATTGCACTGACGCCTCGTCTCGAATTGCATACGTGCAGTATTCAGAGACAGTCAAGATCCTACCTCTTTTTCGGCAGCGGAGTGTCTTAGTGACTGATGTTCCATGGCAGGCAAGAAAATGGGGATGGAACCCTTGGACTGCCAGAGAACTGGGTGATTTAGAGACACCAATCGAAGTGCATGGTATGAGTTCTCTTTGTTTCACCCACAATTACCCACTTTTGATGTGATTACTGGTAGAACCCGTACAGTGAGTCACGGATGCCTCGCCCAGATCGGCCAGGCCCCCTGTCATAATAACCTCCACGCTTCAAACCGTCCTGAACGAGGGCTCGAAAGGCAAGAAAGGCTGGGTCTTGAATGCTCTGACCCTTCCCATGCCTGATACTACCCCCCAGAGTCCATTGTTCCAGTAGGGCACTCCCTTATCCATGCCTAAGGTGTACTCACTTTTTTCAGTGAGGCAGCATCCCATTTGGAGGCATGCAAGGTCACTCGCTCAATTGGCAGTGACCTCCTCGCCGCACCATTCCCTGTGGCTGCCCTCTCTTGGGGATTGGCTTCGGTTGCCAGTGCTATCACCCCACCTCACTCCAACTTCGGTGGTTCAGCAGTTAAGATTCAAACTCTCGCGGGATGCAAGATCTGGTTTGTAATCAGCAAGTGCCAGGAAGACGAAAGGGGTGAAACCTGGGATACCTTTGTCTGAGACTTCCAGGCGGATAGCAAAGTCAACCCTGACATATATCAATGCGAGGTTGTGTTGGTCGAGCCGGGCACACTGTGGTATGTACTTGAAAGGCACTCCCCCTCTGAGAGCCTCACTGATACATTCTGACTGGTTGCACAAGTTTCAATGTCCAAACACACTGCATGCCATGGCCATGGAGTCCAATTCCCTAGTCTGGGGACAGCATTTCTTTCCCACTTCAGTGATACATTCAGTGGTGATGGGCTGGGTTCATACAGCCTTTCTCTCTTGGGCTATCACAAATGTCAAGCATAAGGACATGAGGGTTCTTTTGCTCCATTTGATGGCCTACTGGAAAAAAGTGATAATGGCAGGTGAGAACCTTGAAGGTACGTTCTGAGTATGACATTTCGTTTGATTGATTGACTGGATCTCCCAGAGCATGACGGCCATGTGCCAGATATTGAAACGAGAGAGGGCCTATTAGATGTCTGTGCATTGGGTAACCTGCTGATCTATCTGCCTGCACTCTCTCGATGGCAAGACCAATATTGGGATGACCTACGATTTGCATTTTCACAGTATTGGGAGCTTGTATCCTGGGCGAACGAACATCTTGTGCTGACCGGTCTGAATGGGAGTGAAAACGTGTACAAGATATATGTTGTTGCCAAGTTCTCGGTGCAGCAGTTTGGGCAGGCTCTCCTGGACTACCACATGTCAGTCGAAGATTGTACCCTTTACGAGGCTCTCAATAGTGAAGACTGCTTCCATCATACCTGGTTTCGCAGCGATGTGATGTCAGCGTTTGATCAAGCGTTTGGTAATGAGCTACGATGGGAACAGCACAAGCAAAACTGTCATCCAGAGGAAAGCCTCTTTTGGGATATCCTGTTTGGGATCAGGAGAGCCAAAGGTGCGTTTCAAAGACTTGTTCGTGTGTCCCAAGCTGACAGCCTTTGCAGATTTGCCAGCCGAGGTGCCCATTCTTGCCTACACAGACATTCCTGGAGAAGGAGAGGAAAGTGATTCGTCTGGGAGTTCCTCGTCACTGACCAGCTTGTCGGAGACTGAGGACCTGAAATCTCTGGCTGCCAACCTGCAGCCAAAGCCCATGCCCAGTCCCTCGAAGACAAGGTTGGGCCCAAGGCTCAGGAGTATCTGAATCTGAGAGACTGACCAGTTCAGGATCGGAAGTGGAAGAAAATGGCCCTGTGCTCACCAGGAAGTGTTTACGCCCAATAGAGATTAGTACCGATGAAGGATCCGACGATAGCTCCCGGAGTGTGGCGCAACCTAGGTCCAAAAAGCAGAGACGGACAGCTATCTGTATGCCATCGCCTGGCACATATGCACTGGATGATGACATTACCCCCGGCTCCTCCCTTGATACATACTTGCGGAGAGGACACAGACGATGATGAAGACCGCAGTGTTGGTGGCTACTCAGAGATCCAACACAACAGAGAGGATGCAGACGATGATGACAACAACAGTGATGGCAGCTACTTAGAGGCCCAAGAAGGCGCTAGCCAAGCGACATGGCAAGTAAGCCCCAATGTTGAACTGAGCCACTGTCGGAGTGTCTCGGATGAAGGATTGACAGCAACTGTGACTACATTGTTGGTAAACTCCAAATCAGCCATCAGAGCACAGGTGGACAGGCTGACAGAAGAAGAATTTGAATGCCTTTCACCAGGGGCACATTTTGATCTCGAAATGGAATTGCTGGAGGAGAGACTACGTTGTGAGAAGGAAACCGCAGATGATCCAAATTTGATGTCCGAGGGTTTGACAGGAACTGCAGACTTGGTGGACCAGCTGGGCTGCTCAGAGGTGGATTTGGTTGAAGGTGAATTGGATGACACTTTCCATCGTTTCATCAATCGTGAAGCCTTCTCACAAGAACCGACAGATGAAGGGTCGGCCAGGGGTATCAAGCACCCTCCAACCCACAAACGCGCACCCAATGCGTCTGTGGGAGATGGGCCTTTCACATCAAAGCACGCGTGGGTTGAGACCTTGTCCGACATGACCGATCGCAGGGAACTTATCAATGAAACCGCTGACATTGTTGTTGGGCTGACTGCAACTAGTGCCGCACTGCCCCTGCTCCTACGGATCATCACAGGTGACGAGATGGATGTCACCCTCACTCGTGATGATACAGAGCAACCACCCAAACACTAGCAACTTGGCGGGGCAACACATCCCGTGCCAGCACCGCCCATGGCTGTGCCACATGCTGTTGGCAATGATGTAGTTGATATTAGTGATGAGGAAGAAGAGCCTAAGCCAGAGTCGCCCATGGGTGTGTCCAACACTTCCGGCAACAATGTAATTGAAGTGTGTGACGAGGATGAAGAGCCCAAGCTGGAGTCAATAGAGGACCTGTTCCAATGGCGAGATAACATGAAGACAGGACTGCAGAGCTACCTCAAGGAACAGCAACCTCTAGTTGCCATCCAAAATACCGAAGGCTCATGATGCGATTTGTTACAGGTGAGCTTGGAAGTACCATTCCAGCTTGGTCACCTTATTAACAATCTGAAGTGTGTGACATCCCTACTGGATACCAATCCAGAATCTTGCTGGCATTTCCAAGGAGTCTCAACCCCATTAGAAAAAAAGTCTCTGGGCAGGTTGATCAAGCTCCGCAAATCCTGGCTTGATGACAGTGTTGTCACTGTCACCTTTGAGCTGTTGTGTCAAGAGTATTCTTCATGGGGCACTGCAGAACCCTTGGTGCTCGCCTCTGTGAATGCTGCAAGTAAGGCCTACAAGAACATCATGAAGGTAAGTACCTGAAAAACAGCTGCGTGAATTGACCTATCAATGTATGCAGGCCTACACTGAACTGGGCAAGTCAGACTTCATACTCCCGATACATGAAGACAACCATTGGTTCCTGTTCCATCTCAATCTCTGGACCCAAAGAATAGTGTGCTATGATAGTCTGGGGACACATGAGCACTCGGCAATGCACACATACAACATATGTTCCATTTTAAAATAAATGAATACTGGTGTTGAACATTGCATCCCTCGCTTAGGTACTTTGGTCATGGTTTGAGCGCGTCGCATCCAGAAGCGTAACACCTTTTCACTTCAGAATATCCGATGTTAGGTTTTTCTCAAATTTCCTGGCATAAGGATGCTCACCTGTGTTCTTCCATAGAATGTGCCTAGGCAGAATGACTCCATCAACTGCGGTGTATACACCGTTGCCTTTGCCTGGTTTCTGATGCAGCATGGAAAACCACCATCGGCACAGGATGAGTTTTGGTCAAGCGCAGATTTTGCAGATCGCTTCCACTTGGATATTTTACATTTCCTAATGCATAGGTGTTCAGAGGACCTCGAAACTAAGGTGTAAATAGATCGCATAGATTGATATTAAATGTAATCTTCTCCGAAAAAGTGTGTGACGTGACCGACCACCAGGTTCTGTGACTAAACACAGGGGTATGACCCACTCTGACACCCTGTCATTCCGACTGTCTCCTTTTCTTGACCTTGAGTTCGAAGCAGGAGATTGACGCACCCTTGGCTACCACCATGTCACTGGCCAAGTGTACAAGAACAGGACGACTATCGCAATTGCCACAAAGCCACAGACATGAAGGTATTTCGAGTACAATTTGTGGGTTTTTTCAATGTACTGAGGCACAGTTACCATAGGCAATCCTCCATTGCAGCGTCGGGCCCCTTCTCCGGTGGTCATCTTGTCTAGCCCAAAGACAGTCAGACGCAAGGCGAGGTTGGAAGAAGAAGACTTGGTTGACATAGGCTTAGCATTCAAGAGACAACACCAATCTGGTATGCCGTACTCTTTGCCACCTACCCCTACTCATTCAGAGAGACAGTTGCAGCCACCAGTGTAGCGCCCAATGCTCTGCGGCCCAGCGATCCACAGGCAGCTACTGGGGAAGACACCCCCAATGACGATCCTAATGCATCGTCAACGATTGCAAGCTATCTGCCAGATAGCGATGGTAGCAAGAGTGGGGGTTCTGATAACTACGGTAGGCTTATCCAAATTCTTTCATGGCACGTCCGTTCACGTTGATGTTCACAGAAGGTGTGTAATTATAAACAGCAGGTTCGGTATGCTGTCGCAACTGAAGGACATTCTTCAGACAGTTTGTCTGATATGAATGAAGATGAGTCACGCAACGAAGACATCCTAAGTCCAGGTGATTCTGTCCTGCTGACCATACAATTCACTATAAAGTCTGACTTTTCAATAACCAGGACATGTTGATGTACCAGCCATGAGGCAAGCCAACGCCCAGCATAACTGGGCACTTTTAAATGTACCTTCTCTTCAACCTAGCACAGGTGCTCCTGGCCAAGCCCTGACCCAAGCAACCGCCGATCAAGCTGGTCTCTCAGCGCTCCTGGGGAATCTCTTCCTAACTCGTGGTCCACATGGGCTTTCAACCGGATACACGCAAGAGTCGGGGGGTGATGAACTGGAAAAGTAGGGGGAATTTGTGGAGGGTGGTGTGGATGGTCCAGCTATGGGAATGTGGTATGTATGTGGCTCCCAGGGAAAGGATTGGCTACTCATTGGATTTCCAGTGGCAAAATTAATGTTTATATCTCCATGCAGGGTGCTGACGGGCTGGAACGCCCCCATATAGAGTACAATGTATCTGTCTCAAGAGCATCAATAGGTAAGCTGTGAAGTCTGGGCCTTGTGTGCACACACATCCTGTATTCATATTTACAATGCAGGTGAAGCCCTGATGCATATTTTGGCGCATGGAGGACGGGCGGGGCGAGTCCTTAGAGATATAGACCACAGCTGTTTCATCACCGTCTCCACATCCACACACCCATTGCCTCTGTGTAAGGGGGGGGTGACGATCTCTCATTCCAGGAAATTTCAACCCTTGACGATGTGCTGTGCCAGGAAAGCCCGCACTTTAACACTCCTTTGCACCACAGTAGGGCTTGTCCAGAGACAGTGATGGTAGCGGAGGAAACCCAGCTCCCCAGTGAGGAAATCTATGTCATTTATGTCCACAGAACGTCCCACACCATTCACAGTCCATGTCTGCCTGCCACAGCCGGCGCTCCCACTGCCCTCAACGCTCCTGCAACTGCCTCGCCGACCAACGATATGGCACAATGGGTCGCCTGGGACAGATTGTTCCTCAAGTCGATCAAACCTATGGCATCTCTTTTTGATGAGTCCTACAATGAAGCATTCAAGGTTTATGCTGCAGTAACCACTGTCATGGGCATCGCCCGTGAGATCAATACTCCAGGGAAAAAACACTTGGGTATGGGGAAGGATGGCCAACTTCCAGGAGTGCTCGCTTGGTTGAAGGCCTGAGTGGGGGTCCACAAAATGACCATTTTTGAATGCTCACCAAAAATGTTTGAGTGCTATCTGACCTTTTGGAATCATGTACAGCAACTGTCTAAGGAGCTGAGTGCAACCACGTTTGGCGACTCAGATTATGACCGGGATCGGTCAAAAATTTTAGATATGCTCATTGCATGGCAGATAGTGCCTCTATGGTTGGGTGAAGCCGATGCTAAGCCGACCACTTCGGCGGAGTTGCTTCATCTTACCAATAACATTTCATTAAAGAAAGCCGAGGAGTTGCTCAAGTGCAATCTGAAAAATCAGTAGCATGGTTGTATTTGATTAGACTTATTTAATTTGACTAGCAAATCAAATAACTGTTTGCCATTTTAAAGCACAGGAACTTAGGAGTACTTGTCCCTTTCCTACTGAATCATGTCTTCCTTAACCATGATAGACATCATAAATGCAGCTATTCAGCAGACACATACACTTCCTTCGTGAGTTGACATGCCAATTAGTCTCACAGTGACCTAATGAGTTTCTTCATAGATCAATCGGTCGGTTTCAGGGAATCCCTTTGGTGGAAAACGACATCCTGCCCAATTTGACATTTGCTCTGCATCCTATTCATACGGCGCAAGAGTCAGAGAACTACAAATGTCTGCTGGATGGGCTGAAGAAGGTGTTGTCGACATACCTCATTACTACTGGTCATCCACATGGTGACTGGAACCAGGTGGTGGCCTACCCTCCAGGTGTTCGTTCGCTTGAATGGACATCCTTGCGCTATGAAATGCTACATGTGGCAGCCCTTCCCCATATGAATCCTGCGGCGCTGGCAAAGATCAAGGTCCGTGTTTTTTTTCGTTTCGATGTGCCCTCACTGACTGTGTGCCATAGTTCTTTTGCAAAGTATGGAGGGGTCCCTTGGTGTGTAGAATGATGTCCTCTTGTGCATGTCTCTGACCTGACATGCGCATTGTAGCCTGAGGGTGTTGGTAGAATGGTTTTTCTGCCTGCAATCCATGACAATGTGGGTGGTTGCATTGTCAACATTGATTATGAATTGTCGGATGCTCTGGAGGCCATGGCCTGCATCGATCTCACTGAAATTCTGCATGACCTTATGGCATATGGACATGTTGATGATGAAGAGTTCAAATTCACTTTGACTCACAATTGGGTTCACATGGAATTGCTTAATGCAATTAAGGATGGCATGAATGGCCTCATTTGAGCGGAACTTTTAGATGAAGCGGAGATCCTTCTGGTTGATTTTCAGAATGCGTGATGTGACAGACCACCTTGTTGGTCACGTCACGAAGGATCGTTCATGCACATCATATCATGTCACACAATACACCTCATTGATTGCATATTTCACATGAAGTTATTAACAATGGGCAAAATTACCACTACAATGAGTCAAGCGAGTCGATGAGCCATGATCGCGTGGAGTGTTTGCAAGGCATGGATCCAGAGTATGCGCCGGCCCGCATCAGTGTCATTGCCCATTGCCGGACTGGTTGCAATGGTCCGGTCAAGCACATCTACCTCCTCCGGTGTCAGTGGGCAGTTAGGAGGTTCACAGGGTACATATGCCAACGAGTCTGCCGGAACTTCAATGAAAGTGGTCAGTAAAGTCTGTAGAGCTGTTGACAGAGAAACTAACAGTTCTGAGGCAGTGGGACATTTCCCCTGCCATCATCCAGGTGAGCAAGGACCTCAGCCATGAGGGACTGATGACGTTGTTCTAAGAGAGTGAGGATGTCACAGTTAACCCCCATGTTAGGCACGGCGGCAAATGGATCCAAACAATGTGGGTCAGTGGGGGAAACATGTTCAAGGCCTTGGAAACCATCCATGATTTGACTTTCAATCCACATATTGTATGGGCTTTCTGGATGCTTGCCTTCCAATGGAATTTTGTGATTGTTTCAATCATCAGCCCAAAGACGTGCTTGTTCATCAATTGTCACGAGGAAAAGACATTGCAGTAACCAAATGTGCATGGACTTGTCATGATCCAGACCATAGCTGGCTTCGAGCTCCATGAAAAAGTTGTACCAGTGGTCACACCAACTTCGTGATGTCTCTACCCACATCCGTTCTGCCCGGGTATTGTGAACAGACCTGGGGAAGGTTCAGTGACATGGACGGTCTTCAATGGAAAAAAGACAAGCTCACTGGCCCCAGATGTAAGGATTTGTTAACACCCCTCAGTAATTCTCCATCCACTGAGCGGTGTATAGGTTCTCGATGCCATGGTCACCCCGTAAGCGTTTCAGAACACCCCAGGTCAGTGTCGCATCCAAAAAAACCATCAAGACAATGTATGGTCGGTTGGAATTGCTTGCATGGATGTTTGTGACGACCCTAGTTTTGCTGTCAACAAAGATATGAAGCAGCATCTTCCACCGGATGAGCCCTAACTGGGATGTTAACAGTCTTAGCAGTAAATGAAAGGTGCAACCCACAATGATTACCATCATGGTGCCACATGGAGTTAGCACCAGGCACAGAGTAGTTCTTTCAGGCAAGCAGTCACTGGCCGAAAGTGAGGTTCGGGCTGTGGACTCGTTTTTTGGATGCATCGATATGTTGGCAACAAACACGATGACCAAGGTGATCAAGCACATCCTTGATCTGGCCACGTCCATATCCTGGACAGCAACCTACAATTCCATTGATAAGCTGGTCAAGCTCCTCATTGGAAATATCCGACATTTTCAGTCTGGTTGGTCTATGTATCTGGTGTTCTTGCCCATTGGCATCTACAACCATTTGAAAAGGTGCGCATCCAGCACCCTTGAGTCCAGCACGTTGCTGATGGCAGGTTACCATCCGAGGATGTGTGCCAAAGAGGTCAGCAATCTGGGCAGTGGAACCATGGGTTTGAGTGAGCAACCCTAGTATGGTGGGGTCAATACCAGCACATGGTCGGCCTTTCCTCCCAGTGTATACTACCTTGGACTTGGGTTGTAGCAGAGGTGGATTGGTGGGTGGATCGTTAGAGATGAATAATGCTGCTGTCAAGGAGGATCTCATAGCGTTCAGTCTGGTATTGATAATTGTGACGTATTCATCAGAGAAATACACCTGGTTCTGTAACATGTGAGTGAAAAAGCTGATCATCATGGTTTACATAAAGATGAACCTCTGTCCAATATTGTTCCCACAATGCAAGATCGTTCATCTGGAGCTGAATACGGTGGGGATCACCATTCCCAGCCTGAAGCATGCAGTTGACAGAGTGGCAGAGCTCAGCCCATGAGTTGTTGACCTGCTCAATTAGTATGGTGGTCATGTTCCAGGAGAGAAGTTGAGACCTGTGGCAGTGCCAGCCACCTCATGGAGCGCTGAGGCAATTTTTTTTGGCATAATAAACATAATGAATTTATTTATTACAGGGGGGTGCAGGGGTGGTGGCCCAAAGTAGGCATCACCCCTCTGGTCACATTCAAAGCACCTTGGTTGGTTGTGTTTCTGGTGTGGAAGGAGTCTCCCTCTCTCAATCTCACAAGATCTCTTGCTCCCTTGCGAGATCTCATGTGCCCTCGCAAGATCTCACATTTTTGTCCAGTAATGCCCAGCATAGCATGCTGTGGGTTGGCAAGGGATACGGAGCCTAGGTGCGGAAGATCAATGCTTTGATAAAATAATTTTTTGTTGATTCTGCGAGTCACGGACCGTGAACGGATCTGCAAGGGTATATAAGCTTAAGAAGTTGGGTGATCGGTATCTGTTTCCCTTACCTCCATGCTGCCAGTATTTTTGGCCATCATGCATCCCGTCGGTACCCAGTATGTTGGCGATATCCACCTTCTATTTATCCCCCTTGCAATGGCACGTTGCATTGAGACGTGTCGGTGTTGTGTAGCGGATGGGCGTTGACTGCTCGAAAAGGTGTGTTTGGCAACAGCGTTGTATTTGGCAAAGCCCTGCTGTCTGCGGCGCGTCACGTCGCCCACCCATTTCCGACCTATACCTTTCTCGTTTCTCGTTATTTCGCGTAGGTTTCACTTCCTGTTCCTTGTCTTCTTTTACATGCTTATTTGCATTCTGTGTCTGATAGGACAACAATATTCGGCGCCCTCTCGATTACCACATTCATGGGAAGGATGCATATTCACGCGCAAGGGTCGTATCCAATATCCGAAGCTCTCCCTTATCGTTCCATAGTGCCCTTTCGACCTCCGTCCCTCAAGATTTTTTTGTTTGCTCCCAGGGAGCTCGGTACCTCCCGACAATCAGATGTAGGACAGATTTTGGCTCGACGCGACATATGAACTTCCGGCGAGTAGGGTCAGTGAGCGGTAGGGTGCACGGAGGGGGGTCTGCATGGAGGAGGGATATGGAGGTGCGGTGAGAAGAGTACAAAATGCTTTAGGTGCCGATCGCACCGATCGAACGCGTCCAACACCTGTACGCCATTCTCTTTCTTTGTTACCTTGTCCCTCCTAATTCTTCGAGCAGTATGTGAATTCCATTCTCCTTTCTCCAGAGTTCTCAAAGGTGTTTGCTCCCTGAAAATGGTGAGTTATAATTCTCTCTCCCTAATTGTGGCACCCACCGTTTGACCCATTTTTCCAGGCCACTATATCGACGTCACCGCGAGATGTGCCAGTTCATGATGAGTTTTTGCGCTGAGACGACGGATCGACTTCCGGCGAGGAGGGTCATTGAGGAGTATTGGGCATGCGGGTGTGTTTACGTGGAGGAGAGATTCGAAGGTGCGGGGAGGGGGTTACACTTGACGTTTCGATCACAACAATCGAACACGTCCAGCACATTTGTATGTCGTTCCCTAGCTTGCTCCCTTATCCGTCCTGATCTGTCTTCAAGTAGCTTCACGAAGACAATCTATACAGCGGCCTACAGTGCTTTCTTGACTGCCCGGACGTCGAGTTTTGTCGCGAGACGACGTATCGTCTTCCGGGGAGCAGGGGCAGGGGCACTGAAGATGGGCAGTTGGGGAAGTTGCGTGCATAGGTTGTTCTGGAAGTTTCAGAGTTGTTGTGGTTCGTTGAATGTAAGTTTTTCATTGTCTTCTATTTCCCGGTACTTAACCTACTCCTCAGGCAGTCCGTGGCCTTCCGTCCTCTCCAACGACATCGCCCTCGCCCCAAGTATTTCTTATCGAGCCTCAACAAGACGTTATGCCCTGCCTGGCGACCGAATATTGCGGCGAGACGACGTATCGAGTTCCGGGGAGCAAGCTCAGGTGTACTGTCGAAGGGAGAGTGTCGGGGAGGTTGCGCGGACGGAGTTGTTCGATAGTCTGAGGAGTCCGTCCACTTCTTCAAAGGTGAGCATTCAACTGTCCCTTGTTTTCTCCCTACCTAATCTACTACTGAAGGTTTCCCGTCGTTTCCCAACTCTCCGACATTGCCGTCACCCAAAGTACGTATATCGGGGCCCCAACGTTGCACTGTGTCATGCCTGGTAACTGAATTTTTGCCGCGAGACGACGTATCGTCTTCCGGCGAGCAAGGGCACGTGGGGAGGTCTCGAGCGGGGTCAGTCTGTTGAGTACGTCTCCGATTTTCTTCACTTGTCCCTGCAGCTGATCTCCTTCCGACAGCCCCTCCGCTGTTCCCATCGATGTTGGCCGAAAGCAGAAAAATCGAACCTTGCTGGGAACAAAATTTGCAGTGAGAGGATGTATTGATTTCCGGCGAGTATGGAGATATGGAGAGGATGAGAAGATGTCGGTCGGAGTGAAGTAGGGCAAAGGGTTATAGAAGTGCGCGCTTGACAGGGAAGGACGACGATCCGCCGATCACACCAGCCCCCCGCGCGCGGTCTTCTGCGCATTCTTTGTGTCAAGACTGCGGGTCGGGCATGGTTCGCCTCGTCTCAGGTTCGTTTCCTTTGATCATCTCTGTTTTGATTTTGCTGATCAATTGTTTTCTCAGCTCGACGGCGGAAGGGACGAGGTATGTTGCTTCGAATCTGACGAATTTTCAGTTCGAAGACTCCGGGGGACGTGCGACTCGACAGCAACACAGGAGTGGACCACCAGACGCCTTTGCTCAACGCCGCGGAACTCGTCGCGGCTGATTAAATAGCCGCCGTCTGTTGAGGGCTACACGGAGTTGGGTAACGGCGTCTTGTGTTTGACTCGATGCGGCATTTGAGGGATTTGTGCAAGTGAGTCGACTTGCCTGTGTTTCATTCTTGATTCTGACTTGCCTCTATTCCAGCTCATTGCTGTCTGTCTAAAGGTAGGTCCATCAAGTGTGGGCTGACAGCAGGTGCACGAGTCCTTCGGGACTCGTGCTATATTTTTTTTGGGCAAATCGGACCCACGACGGTGAGACTTGTTTCGCCGTTGGAACGATTTGAACGGGAGGTTACGCAAGTCCGGGGCACGAATGGGAGGATGACCCCTCCCGTTTGTGCATCCGATGAATACCTTCGGGGTGGGGAAATTATGATCCTATAGGTAAAAAATACGTGTGGACTTATTGCTTTTTTCGTTCTTAAACGGAGTGACTTGATTAGGCAAATCCTCGGAGTTTTCTATGCCTTGCTCGATCCTCTTCTCCAGCTACAGCATGTATCGTAGTAGTTCTAATATACTATTTGTGCTCTTTCCTTGCTTATCGCCCTCACCCTCATCGAGAAATCGGCACTTTTGTTGTCGTCCTCCTTATCACTCATCACATCTGGGGTTCATTGCTGCAAGCAACATTCACCTTCCACCACTCCCTAAGGACACAACCTTTGCCCCATGCAGTCCAACACTGTGTCAACTTCATTCTGACATCACTAATTCTATCCGACGTTTCATATATAAACAGCGCGTTGCACCGTGAAACCTCTGTAAATCCCATCATGTCAGGAGCTCAAAATTACACGTCTACCCAAATATCAAATCAAGGTATTGTCGACGGGCGCCCAGCAGGTAAGTGAGTTTGTCATCGCCGTTCTTCCGATCACTAATCATCATTCGATGTAGGGCAGCAACCATCCCCTCAGCCAGTCACCCTAGACACCATCGTCGACTGCGACGCTATTGTTGAGTCAGGTCCGATGGAGGAGCTCCCTGGTGTCACTTCGACAGACATGTATCAGAGCACCGGACAACCGGGTAGGAAAAAAGAGTGTCTAGGCTTGGAAGCTCGGTGAGGAATCAGGGGTCAGTAAATTTCTCGCTCTGAATTTGTATCCTCAGGCGGTCGGAGGAGGAGGAAGTTTCATTCTGATCGCTGTCCCTAAGAAGGAAACTAACCAGAGTCCATACTACGCATGCATTACCTACCTAATCCATTGCGCTACAGTACCGAACGAACATTGGGCCTCACTGATACAGTCACGTCCCCGCAAGGTATGGCCTCTCAGCACCAGCGTCAACGCCGTGAGTTTTTCAATAGATATGTATTAGTGTCATGCTGACGACTAATGCCACTGCACAAATGGCGGGCGGGGGAGAGCTGTACATGACCCCCTATGCCGGAACCTTAAATAATGAATCCTCGGACGGGAGCGAAGCGAATGGGGGAAAAAAATATAAAAACCATTTGTCGCCTCATGTACTTATTTCTGGACACGATGGCCATTACCGTTCCTAGAATGCTCTTAGTCTCGCATGAAATCAGACGAACGTGTCCATACATGATAACTTGAGGTGCCCTAGTGCACGACCGAGCAGTCGCCCGATTTCTGGAGTCACCCGCTGTCTGGGGGGGTCCTACTCAGCGCACAAGCTTGAGTAACAACACCGAAGGATTTTCAACGATCCAGCGCGCAAGCTTGGAGTTGCCCAATGTCCAGGAGCTCAGCGCACAAGCTTAAGTCCATGACAGAACAGGACAGTGGCCCGTGGAAGTCACTATATGATTATGATTCCAGAGGGTCCTACTCAGCGCACAAGCTTGAGTAACAACACCGAAGGACTTGCAACGATCATCTAGCGCACAAGCTTGGAGTCGCCCAATGTCCAGGAGCTCAGCGCACAAGCTTGAGTCCATGACAGAACATGGTGGTCGGAGCCATATGATTGACATGCGTCGGTTGCCATGTAGTATATGATTACATGTCCCATTAACTATGCTGACTCCACGACTCTGATCTGTGTAGTTCTTGTGTAGTGGTATGCTGTGTTCCAGCCGAAATTATTGGATTCTTCCGTATATTGGCGGTACAAGTGACGCCATCGGGGTAAAGTGTCAACAAAGAGGTATAAGATCCGTCACTCGATCGTTATTAACCCTCGGACTCCCAGCAACTCACCAAAACGTCGGATTCATTTAGCCCACAATTCTGGCCTTCTTCTGCGACAAAATTTTTTCGGCGCTTGAGTCTTGGGGGCTCGAGATTTTCCGGCTTGAGGATTTTACCTCGTACGTGGAACGTTTGTGGGCATATTTTTCTACCTTAGGAGATTCTTAGCATCTTTTAAGTGCTAAGTGCAAGTACGCGGCTTTGCCACATGTGCTGCGGATCCACAGCAACTTGATATCGAGTACAATCAGAGGCTGAATCAACAAGTTTACTCAAGCAACCGATAGTACCAGCTGCATGTGTTGCGTTCGTTCATGGGCTTGGTGGTTGCCGAGGGTACTAATTTGCTGGACAAATTTGACGCTCACCTATCCAAAATAGAATACCCCGACAAGAACCAGAAACATGTTCCAGTACTGAGGCTACTGATTTTGCACGCTTCGTTGCTCCGTTAGAGTAGACAACATGATCTAAGGGGAGCTTCCTTCGGACCATCAACGCTGACTCAAAAGATCAGAACCAAGTGACGAAACACTGTAAAGGAAATGCTGGATCACCGAAGACCTCTATGCTGTGGCATGCCTTATGGTGCAGGCTTTCGGGCCATTGTCTTCTAAGCGCCTGAACGCCGCACAGAGATCATACCAGTGAGGGAGACATCCCAGACTGCTGTTTGTACGCCCAAGTACGATTACAACTCAGGTGACCGTCAGGACCATGAGCTATGCGACAGCAGAAGAGCAATCACAGACGCTAAGCGCTCCTTGGCCGTTGAGGTGAAGTAATACAGCACTGGTTGCCACGCGGATCAAGTGTGACTTGCTATATCGAATTATCATGATGAGATGGGCCCGAGACCAACCTTGGAGATCGGTTTGCCTATAATTCTCTAGGATCTAAGCAGAGGAGTGTGCTGCTAAGAGAAGGGGGAAGTCTGCAACCTGTAACGGACTGTTGTTCGTATGAAAACAGCCTGTATTTCCCTTGCGGTAAGTTTGCCATTCCGGGCCGCTACAGGGTCGGAGGCAGGCCACACCGCATGTATCCACACATGCATCAGATGCCCCTGTTGCCCATCGTCCATAAAAGCAAAATGAAAGGAGCACTAGACACATTTTCCCAACTTGACAGCTTACCTTTGAGTCCATAATTCGAGTGCAAATTGAAGATTTGCTTCCGCGATCAGATTTTGAAATCTAATCGGGAAGATCTTCTCACGCTCGGCCACCCTCTTTATACCACCACCTTCACACTCTCGCTGCTCGCCGTTGTCGACGACGCGCAGGGACATTTATTTACATTCTACACTATGGAAAAAGCGAATCTTGCGCATATTCCTCCATCCTCCGAGTCGGCGTCGACCGTTAGAGTGTCGTCACCACTTAACCCATCTTCCCCCAAGCCTGAAGGCCGACGTCGAGGGCATTCAGTGTCGACACTCAGAGAGCTCCCTACCAGCCCATTGTCACCTGCCTCTGCATCATCCCTAGATGTTGCCCTCCTGGACGACAAAGAGTCTTCCTCATTTCGCTCGCGGTCTCGTTCCAAATCGCCTGGAGTCATAGACGAATCGGTTTGGAAAAAGTCTGTCGGAACTCCTACACCCCTTGGGGAATCGGCATCGACATGGTGGGGCAAAGGCGAGTTCATTGCGAGACCGTGGAAAGAATCGCCAAAGCGCAAACAGTCGTTACCTGCTGAGCAGGAGGAGGGCTGGGCCTTGACTCGACAGGTGAACTTCCTACCCTTCGGAATGTGACATTATAATTTACAATGGACTTAGCGCGTGTCACAAGCGGCATCATCCATCCTGGGTAATGCTCTCGATGTTGGCCACGAAGCGCTTCTGTTGAGCCAAGACTTGCTTGAATTTGCTCCAGTTCCAGGCCTGCAAATTATTGCGCGAACCTTACTTCAAATATGGGACTCCCTCCAGCTGGTTGATGTATGTAATTTGATTTGACTGACTACTCTCACCTCATTGGCTCTCAGATGAATCGTTTGCAATGCCTGCGTCTCACGGAACGCTGCGCAAATATTCTTCTTTCGATTCGGCAAGAGATACATGACGCGGGTGACATGGTTGGCGCCGAGTTGATCCTTCCTATTTCGAAGCTCACAGAGTACGTCTCTTTTCGCTCCCTATGGTTGTCGTGTAGCGATTTACGCGAGATCGTAGCGCGTTTAATGAGGTCCTCCTTTTCCTCCAAAAGCAGATCCATCGCCCTTTCCTCAAGCGCTATCTTCGACGAGACGAAATTTTGAGACAGATCGCCGCCTGCGATTCCGGATTGCAGGACGCAATGGAAACATTTGGTGTACGTGCTGTGTTACAGTCGCTCCTTTGTTTCCTGTTAATATCTTTCCAGCTTTCTATCCAAATCCGTATTCTCAAGCAGGTCCAGGCATCAGAACAGCGAAGACAGAAGGACACAGAGGTCATCATTGAGGAGTTGAGGCGATCCAGCGTGATTTCTGCGGACAATGCCCTTCAACTTACAGGCATACGAGAAGAGGAAACTACCCCGAAACTTTCCTCCCTTCCTGGCCTTCCTAGTTCTGGTTCCTATGCATCGCTGAATACCAGCGCTTTCAAATGCCCCTCACCTGCGTCGCCCTCCCCCCCGCCTGAATATCACCCTTCGTCCGTGCTTCCGCTCTCAGCACCAACTGCTTCATCTGACCCTCCGATCTCACTGAGATTGGTATCACATGCTCCAGCAACAGTCTTACCAACTCTTAATGAATTGCGCGTCAAACAAAACGAGTCTGACATGGCGCTGGATATAGCCGACTTGAGGGCATTGCTTCGAAATGCTCTGAGCGCTGGCAGCGATGTGCAAATGGTGGAGACATTGGGCGTATCGAGGGAGGAGATGCCCGAGGCCATCAAAACACTGCAGAGAGCCCTGGAAAGGATAGTGGAGAGGCAAGGCAGCCTCTTCAGTACCGGAGAGGAGGCTGATACTGAGGGCTACGATGTAGGCAGCGACATGTCTTCTCCAGCGATATCGTATAAAGAGAAAGGGAAGGAGGTGGTGACTGATGACGCTGAATCTGTTTCCAGCACCGGTCACAACCGCGGCAAATTGATCAAGATGGTGCGGAGGATCAGTATGCAAGGCAAGGAAGCGGTTCCGGCTATTACAGGGGAAATGAAGAGGTCAAAAACAGTGTCCACAACTCGCAGTTCAACGAGTGACAGTAGCACCGAAAGCAGAAGGAAGCGTCAAGACATCTCTCCCCTGGACAAGGAAGATACGTTGGATCAAGAGTTCATGGAGAGTGGTATCGATGCATTGCGGCGAATGAGTGAAGGTGCTGAGACAAACTTGAATCTACCAAGTTGGACCATCACTCGGTAAGGGGTTTTCTTTCTCTAAAATGATATATGATTGAGCTGTCGGCATAGGTATGAAGTCGACCGCGAGCAAAAGATCGGTCTCGGGTTCTTCTCCGATGTTTATCGGGGAACCTGGCGCAAACAAACAGTTGCTATCAAAGTTCTTGCAGAGACGACCCCACGGAACCTGTTCATCCGAGAGGTTGGAATCTGGAAGACGCTGCAGCATCCGAATGTGTTGGAGCTATATGGTGCCAGCAGTGCCAGCGGGGATCCACCTTGGTTCTTCGTCAGCCCTTACCTGAAGAACGGAACGTTGGTGGAGTTTTTGCGAAGGGTGGAGGGGGGGAGGAGTAGAACAGGGAGCTTACCTGATTGGCGTAATTCCATGGGTGCTAGTCCCGGGAGGGTCAGGGAGGCGAATCAAGGACTTGGTCTCGGGCTAGGCCTGCCTACTGGCAGGGGAAGAAGTGGTAGTGGTAGCGGAGACTCATTAACAATCGATGCTGGGAAGGGGTGGGACCTGCTAAAATTCATGCATGAGGTTGCCAAGGGAATGGCATACTTGCATAGTAAGGGCGTGTTGCATGGGGATCTTAAGGTCACCTTCTATTCATTAATCTGGACCCCAACTGATGACGATTTAACAGGCCTCCAATGTTCTGGTCGATGATCGGTGTAGATGCGTTATCTCTGACTTTGGCCAGAGCGAGATGAAATCGGAGGCCTTTCGGATCAGCGGGACACCTCCGCCTCGTAAGTCGAGATATTGTACAGCTCGGTGTTCACGCTGACCGTTAATCCGCAGACGGTACATTGAGGTGGCAGGCACCGGAGTTGATGATGGGTCTCAACCAGCTGACGACTGAAATGGACGTGTATGCATTCGCGATGTGCTCGATCGAAATTCTGTCAACGGGACGAATGCCTTGGCCGTTCATGGACGATGATGCCGTCAGGCATTTTGTCCTTAGTAAGTTACTTCGAAGCTAGTCGTGAAAATGCTCTGATAACTGTACTAGGGGAAGATTCTCGTCCCGTTATTCCTCCGACACGTTTTAGTACACCAGCTTTGCAAGAACTTCTTCGAGCGTGCTGGCACAGGGACCCGTTCATGCGGCCAAACTTCTCCATGGTCGTTCAAGAACTGAAACAGCTACGAAAAAACTCCGGATTACCCGAGGAGATTGTCTCGCCAAAGTTCCCAGAATGGCAGGAAAATGAGGGAATCGAGTTCCGTGTCTCGCGTCCAAGTCCAGACATGCATCCCATACCTTTGTTCCCTGGCACGCCTCGTAAGTCTCTGTACCTCTAGATGCATTTTTCTCATCCATTTGCAGCGCGTGACTTGGCTCTCGGACCGCTGCAAAGCTCGCCATCTTCAGATGCAGTATCATTCCGTACCGCTCGAGACATGTCATCGTCTCCTCCAATGCCATCTCTTTTGTCCCAAGACGCTCCCATGCATGTCCACATGCCTGAACCCATGGCATATATCTCGTCAGCGTCTTTGAGCCGCGCTTCTTCCACCGCTGAGTCGACCACACCCAGTACTCAGTCAGAAGATGAAAGCATTCGCAACATGGTGGAATACGATGGTTATGATTCACCGCCCGTTGCCGACAAGAGGATCGCTGAGGCACGGGATGAACGCCGGTACAGATTACTCCTAACCCACAAGTTCCATCCGTCTCGTAAGTTTTAATGTCTTGATGCAATATTTGTAATAGGCTAATCTCTGGGCACAGTCACTCTGCCGTTATGGACCCCGTCTCAAGTGTACCTTGGTGCTGTTGGATACTTACAGAAGCCGGAAGGTGCTTTTGTAACCTTGTTCAATTGTGTTAATCCAGAGAAATCACCTTATGGGCATCCTGCTGGAATGCCTTCGGTATATGGGTATGGCAAAGTCACGGCACAGAGTCAACGTTTAGATCAGCGGAGCGCCGCCCAAAGGGGATTCGATGCTTTTACCAATATCTTCAGGAAGAATGATGGCATATCTTCGTAAGTAACATATTTATATATGATTGACCCTTTCATCGACATGTCATTTTCGTTCTAGACGACGGTATTCTCACCCGCTCCGTGCTGGCCATAAGACTGCGTTTCTGTACACGGAAACGACTGTTTACAAATATGTTGAGAACCTAGATGCACCGAAGAAGTGGTTCAAAGCTAATGTTGACGACATCCTGGCGACTTACGAGGCCCAGCATCGTATCCAGAAGGAAGACCTCTTTCTAGGTGGGTGATCACTGTATCCGTACTTGCAGTACGCCATTCTGAGCTCTTCATTTAGTTATCGGAACGTTGACTACTCCCGACTACGCGCTGTTTGTCAGTCACGGACATCCTGACGGACAAGTATGTTGTTAACTGTTTCGAGTCATCATTTACTGACGCGAGGTTCGCAACAGGCCCACTTCAATGTTCTTCCCCCTAGGAACGGTCAGCCTTGGGGCGTGATCACTACGGATAACGAGGTTCCCTCTGAACTTGGTGGTCCTTCCTATCACGAGGACCTCCCTTTCGTGTCTACCCCCAAAGTATCCACAAACGGCTCTCCAGACGCCACTATTCTCATCGCCCGACTACGCTTCAAACCTGATGTTTTAGAACCAACATCACTGTAATCTCTTGAGATCATCTGCATTCCTACTCCTGCTTTTCAGTGTTCAGTCTAGCTTCGGAAACACACTATACCTCTGAATACCCTGACATCTCGCATTCTATGGACTTTGAGCATATCTTATTCCGGCATCACATTTATCTGTAACCACCACATCCGTATCCTTGTTCGAATACCCGATTCTGTTATATCTAGAACTGTAATGCACCAGATCACCTGAAGAGGCAGCTGTCGCATCGGATCTCTGTGAAACATCATGAATCATGATTCGCCCACCGGGGTGCAAATCTAATTTTTTTTCCCTGGCTACTCTATTATCTATCTATTTTTACAATCTGCCCCGATGTATCATTATCGTGGCCAAGTTTCTGGTAGTTTTGTGGCTGTGCCAATATTTGCGATTGCTGAGCAGAAAGGTCCGATCTCTTTTTATTCCTAGAACCTGGCAGACAGTTTTCTGTCGCTGTGTCGGGTATCAGGGTAAAGCGTCTCTGTATTGGACCCGGGCGCTTCGGCGGCTCTGTCCAATTCTATGACTTGTGGTATATCAAGCGTGCCATGGGTTCGGTGTCAGTTAGAAAATTCGAGCCTGGATGAAGCCTTTTGGGTCGAGTGTTGCTGCATTTCAATGATTGAAGAGACTCCGAAGCCCGGAAAAAGGCTCCCCGATTCGCTTGAAGCATGCATTGCGGTAACGTTCTTAGTTTTTATGTCATAGTGGCTGTTAAGGCGGCCTAGTACTAATAATGCCAACGAGTTCCCCGTGCCCATGTAGTGGTACGTCACCCCTTTGTGAACCATGCCTTACTTTGACACAAACTCTGGGTTAGACATATCTGCCATGTTGTGGCTCTACCATGCATGCTGGCATCTACCGGGGTGCTTCATTTCTTGTGAGAACGATAGCCATTGTCTCGGCAAGATATTCGGGGACGGTAACGATGTGTAGCCGGAAATATTTAATTTTCTCGGCTGTTGGACCTCACTTGCGTTAGTGGGTCAGGAGGAGCTTAAGACCAATAATATGACAATTATGTTACAGGGCCAGGCTTATCGCAAGGGATTTCACGTACAGATGACGCCAATACGATTCATTTGTATTTTCTCTTCTGGCTCCTGGCATCTTCCACCCCGCAAAAAGTTACTCCAGCACCATGGTGGTGCGATGTCAATCATTCCCGAAGGAACGGTCAGGTCTAAAACTCGAGTTGGATCCGCCGGGCTAGCAGGACCCCGGAGAATGCCCATGTAACACTGTTCTCAAACATACCAAAGTTGGCACATTCTGTCTAGAAAACTTTCTGTTCAGGGCCAACATTTTCGCCGACTCCTTGCATACCAGACTCATACGACTGCACGCTGTAACTGTATTATACACGGTTATACGGTTCCCGTGTCCGCCGAAGCCGTGGACTCTAGGGATGACGCACAGCACGACCGTTGACGGCCGCATTTATGGGGCAGTTTTCGCTGTGCGTATACAGCTTCTAAAATGCAGTAACTAACATTCAGGTCTTTTCAGTCCCCTATACATACTATACTTATCTGACTCGAAATCTTCTTTGTAAGGACTGTGAAATCGTACCGCAACCTCGAACCCATTATAGTGCCTCAGAATGGACAAATTATTCATGAAGATGCATTTCGCACATGTCAACCAGCGTTCATTCTAGAGCGACAACTCACCACGGCGTGTTCGACGGTGAAGGCTCAGATTGTAAGGACTGGTGCCGTCAGCAGCCCGGACTATACGGTGTGCAGTACAATTACAGACTGCCCGCTTCCTTACGGGCTGAGACTCGGCGACGTGCATGAAGAGAAGTGGGTTAAATGTATCACGCTACGAATCAGGATGGGAAAGTCGAGTTGCTCGACTCATTCCCTTGACTTTTGGAATTCACGTACATAGAAATGGCGGGTTTCAGTCATCCGAACTCAAAATTCGGGAGATCTCATCGCGAAGGGCACGGACCAGTAGCAAAAATCTGCCACTGTAACAGTAAATACCTCATAACTACATACATCCAAAAGCTAAATGCTCGACCTCAGGACGCCTCTCAGTCCCCACTCGCTTGAATGTAACGCTGTAGAAAATGATGTTTCCGGTTTTTGGATACTCGTGGGGCATCAGGTTCAGCCTTGACGCTGATCGGAAGGGGATAAATGCCATAGTGCATCTCACTCTTCATCGGCTCAAAGCATGTTGCCTTCGGTCTATTGTTTGACGAGGAGGGAGGCAAGGTGGAGGGACAATACTGCGATTGAACCTGATGGCCGAGATTCGGCACGGTGTCTGCCGACTTCACGCCGGGCGAACTTCTGTACGAAATATAAGTGCTGAGTTGGAGTTCTTTCAGATACAGCAATTTCTCTCAAACAATGGACTTTATTGTCGTTACATAGCTTCAGGCTACGCTTATGTGGGTTCCAAACCTCAAGGTATCCACGATGCCGGTAGCCGGCCATCACTGTCCTTCAGGTACCGCTTCTTGCTATTTTGGTTGAAATTTTCCCAACAAGGTTGTCATAATAATAAGATTGACGATCTACAGGCATTCTCCGGGGTCCTACTGTAGCCTGACGCAGGCATCATTTTGCCGGTAAGTTCCTGGTTCATTTAGTCACCGTCCACCGGCCATGTCGATAAACGCGCCAATAGAGCTCCATATGTCGTGCGCGGCCGGCAGTTGATCATCAGAGTTCTGGCTAGAATCGCCGCAGAAATTTGACGGGTTTTCAGGGTTCTCCCCTTCCCCTTCCCCTTCCCCAAAGGCACAGGACCTTATACGTGCCTTACCCAAAATGTTGCCGATCATGTTCACTTGTCGTGAAGATAGATATTTCCAGTCAACGGTCATCCCTCCAATCATGTTTGCACGTTCGACGCTTCGACGCAAATCTGTCCAAACCTAGCTTCCTTGGTTATCTGTTCAATCTCTAGGCTATCCTTATCCTACCAGGCTAGTGAGTTTGCTCTGTGACAGCGTAGTTTCGGTGAGGAATCATCAAGGCGAAGCCATTGGAGCGATAGGACGGCCCGCACTTGGCGTTTGTTCTGCACGGGAAAGACCCAAAATACCGCATGTTATCACTTCAATACAGTACCTTCGTGCAACTGCTGACCATCTGGTCTCTGGCATTTGCACAAGCCATACAACTTCTCCATCACTCGTAACAACGCTGTTGCTTCTGAATTCAGAACGGTGAAAGTAGTCTGCCCTTCTGTGGATAACCCCGCATGACACTAGGTTCGGTTGGATCCAAACGCTTAAAACCTCGCTAATGTATATACATTCAGGATGGCCACATGTTCATACACCAGGTAAAGTAGGCCTGATGGATCAGGCATCATTTTCCGTTGTTGGAATGAAGCTTTAATCAGCGTCATGACAGGTGCAGGGCGCCTTGGGCCCTTGAACCACCCGTTATTGATGGTATACGTGTCCATCTCTCCACTTGCGTCCTAGCTTGCCGTTCTGTTCACTATCAGTTCATCCTTCATTCCTAAGTAAAGTGGTCGTTCTATCTTTCAGAAGGTGATGTCATGCTTCTCTCACATCGACCGCTTACACGGCTGAGAAAGAGGGCTAATGAACCCGAATAAATCAGGCACAGGGGCATCGATCTGTTCTTTTTCTAGGCGTCGCACGATTACGGTGAGAATTGACTATTTTACCTCCGTTCTCGGTACGCAGCTGCCTGATGCCACCTCGTCAAATCGAGAAATCACACATCATGAAAAGAAACGTAAGCACCCGAAATAATTTATATTTTCTCAAATCTGCCTGCCTATATTATTGTGTAGGTCCGTTTCCAAGGCCGTGTGAACATGGCGCTGTGATCAGTGCATTCAGGTTCACCTAGTTGCGTTCCCCGGCGCGCTAGATGCATGGACAGTCACTGATTTATCATTCACACTTACTGATATTTGAATTTCACTTGCAGGGGAAACTTCGGTATGCCGAGAATTCTCCTCACTATTCCGCCTGAGCTTCTTTTGAGGTGTTCTGGTGGGGTTTGGACCGGGATCGAGATCGACTACGGAATCCGCTGAATTTGATTCAAGTCTATTCAGACCGTGATGCGACTTACGTTGGTGGCCAAGGTTGGTTCGTCGTTAAATGGATTACTACACGTATTTCTCGGAAAGATGCCTAATGCGTCAGAAAAAACAACAAATCTCTCTCGGCGAACGCGGTCCGCCATGTGTTTCTCGCCTAGGCCACTTTGAGAGTCCGTAATTCCATTTAATCGGAAGCTTCGTTATACTTGTACCACTGGGGTGGGACGGACCTAATTTTTCTCATATATCATACGTCTTCTGCTGCTACTCTTTGGTGTACGACTCTCCTGCCTATCGTCCTTAAAGTCTACTCTGGTTTCTGGCGCCTCTTTCGACGTGACGAAGATGTCTTTCGTGCCTCACTACAGCAACAATTCTGCGAATCAAGCCTTGACGCATCCGTCACTCCGTAAGTCCTGCCCCTTTTGCCAGCGACGTGGACAAATTCCTGACCTCGAACGTAGATCTCCGGGACGCCCATGACGCTCAGGTCATCTTAGAAGCTGTCCGGAGAAATATATTACCACTTATCAAACGGCGGCTTGTGGCTTCTGAGAGGGACCAACTGACTGCTGGGAACGTCTTCGTATGGGAAGAGGCTGAAGATGAGGGCGGCCTGCTTCGATGGACGGACGGACGACGATGGTAGCATGATGCACATCCTGAATTGCTCCTCATGCTCACATGCAATTATTTTAGGTCACAAAGTCGCATGCGTGGCGACTACTTATTTTACGAAGAAAAAGTGGAAACGACCCAAGAAGAACGAGACGCGAAGGCCGCACGCAGGTATCCCCTTTTCGCCACTCTTCCATGCCATTTAAGTACTAACCAGCCGCTTGTCGCGAATAGAGCCCGCAGAGCCACAGATCCGACAGCAGTCATACCCCCTCCTACGAGGCGGAAAGATCGTCCATCAAAGCCGAACGGACTAACGAAGCAGACTTATTCTGCTCTAGTCTATCTTCCCGGCGCTAAAGAAGGGCGGAAATGGCACGTCGTTGCATATTTCTCGGTACGACTTGCAATTTTATGCTGTTCGGTCGAAGGCTTATGTATCTTCTAGGGAAATGACTACTCTTCGCTCCCAGTCATCGAAAACTACGAGAACCTTCGCCGTATTCAAGTGCCGAAGGGTGTCATAATGACGACTAAGACTGTACCTCTGAGGACCGACCGATTCTCTTATTATTCTGACGACACTGAAGCCAACGACCAAGTGGGACCTTCACGGCACTCCGATTATGGTACTCAAAGCCCAGCCTCCCCATCAACGCCTTCGACTATGTCCTCGCCATTAATGACCCCCGGATCACTCCAGCTTTCCATGCCAAATTTTCACGCGCACGATCCAAACCAGCGGGTTATTCTACCTCCTTTGTCAGCTATGGGATATCCTAGTCGTTCTCACACCCATGAAAGGAGCCCTTCTTCGTCCAGCCGTGGGGGTGTAGCCACCGCTCCAACATTATACACACCCTTATCGTCAGAGGATCGCCGAGTGTTGGACAAGTTTCGAATTGGTTTATGACATGCAGGTGGGTTGTTTAATCGACTGATGTTGATCATCGAGTCTCAAGATGTGCGCAGCTTAAAGTTTCCTGGACGTTCATGCTCGAGATGGATAAATTTCTCAGGCTGATCGCACTGGCATATTGCGGCTTCATGTAAAAAAAGCTTTAACAAGATCTGTCGGCTGTCGGCTTCGTCTGTCACTCATATTATTGTAATGGCGCGATTGGTTACCCGTCGAAGATAGCTCGTGCGAAGCTGGATGTCCACAGCCGCGGAGTCTCGTTAAGGAGCGATCAGTAGATGGACTTTGAGCGGCCTATCTCTGCAGGCGCTTCTGAGTCCTGGCTGGATGCTGTAATATCTGCCCGAAAACGTAGTGAGATTTGGGACAGGTATTCTTATTTAGGATAGTGGGCCACCGGGTTAATGCCGTCGAAGGGGAGTGCCGCATTGAAAGTTGAAGAGTCATCGTCCGTTTATTCACCGTAGGTACAATAATGGAGGCGTGCTTAATGAAAATTACATTATATTGTGGCCGGCCGTTCGTCTATGGAACCGAATGTGATTGTGATCAAATGGGCTTGGTCAGTCCTGTTGCAACGTTTACCGAACCATATTTGATTCTTGAATCCCCCCTATGATGCAGCCACGATTGGCCAGTGGCATCTGACGGCCCAAGTTTCGGAGCCGCCGGAATCCGCCACCACGAAGGGTGTTTTTTTGTGCACACACCATCGATGTATTTTCGTTACTATCCCTTATTTCCGCCATCTCAATGAATTAAAATTCTGTTCTGCTTTGCAGAACCTGTCAGCAGTGATCGAGAAGTCCAAGAAAATGATGACTGGACAAATAAGGCATGGACATCCCACGGTCCGCACCTTTCCCTCCTTACTTCCCAAAGTCATGGGCAAGCTTGCGAAAGTTTGATAAAATGCGGGAAATTCTGTATATTCAGGCTGGGCCATTGGCTAACTACGTAGGAACACATTTCTGGAATACTCAAGAGGCTTATCTGGACGACGAAACTGGCGATGCGATCCAAATCTCCCATGCGACGTCCTTTGGGGAACAATACAGCCGACAGGTACGAGGGTGACAGCACTGTATGTTGTGATGTTTCTAAGCATTTTCTCTATCAGGGAGAACTGACATACGTTCCGAGATTGCTCGCTTTCGATAAGAAGAGTGAGCGCTGAAATTGGCAGAATGCAACTAGGGCTTAACCTTGTGCCAGGCAACTTTGGTACTGCACTCAGTAGTCACGTCACCCATGACGCACTTCCGGACAATCCTTCTGTGGAAGGTGATGTAGGAGCGTGGTAAGGACACCAGGCACTTTGTACGTATTCATTTTGTACTGATTAGAATACAAGGGATGGTGGCGTTTTGGAATACAGGCAAGACTTGATCGCTCCGAGAAAGATCGACGACGAGGACAGCGCGGAGGCACCTCAGGGCGACGATGGGCGCCACCGTGAAACCATCAGATACTGGTCGGACTTCAGTCGTGTCTACTATGCCCGTAAGACTATCCAAATGGTTCCCCAGTCCCTGGACTGGGAGACCACGGACAGTGACTGGAAGCAGGGAGAACAGTACTTCAGGCAGTTTGATGAGGTAATTCAGTTTCTCGCGTGCTGTGTTTCCTATAATATCACGAAACTCCCAGGATGCTTCTCTATTGGAAGGCTCTGTTAGATTATTTCTTGAAGAGTCTGATTCCGTCCAGGTCCGTTCTAAATATCTCGTAATTTCACGAAGTCATGTCCGGACAGGGAATACAAGTTTTAAATGATACGGCTAGCTTCGGTCCCTTCATTCACTCGCTCCTCACGGCGCTACACGATGATATGCCTCTGCTCCCATGCCTGACCTTTCCTTTGCTCTCGAATTCAAATGGATGGGATATTGATGTCGAAGACGTATGAAATCTCCCACATACCAGCTTCTTTTCCGTGAACACTTTTTTTCAGCGTAGAGGAGCGAGAAGATTGATCAATGACGCGATCTATCTGCGCGGACTAAGCGAGACCGCCTCTCTCACAGTTCCCATACAATCCCCTTCTGTGTGGGCCCGTTACGAAGTCTCACCACAGCTGAAAACTGAAGTGGGCTTTACTTCTACACTACCTCGGTTAGGACAAAAATTCACTTCCGTTATGTCGCAGAATGATCTTTACCATACATCCGGAATAATTTCCGCACACATCGAAAGCTCGACTCTTCCGTTGAGGTAAGAGAGTTTGATCACCAGACCCCACAACAACTCTAACTCTACCGGCGTGACTGATCAGGTTGGCCAAAACTGCGGATGACATATCCAGCTTCTGCTCTCAACTGAATATCCGTGGATCTCCCTACGCCGAGATATGCGGAATTACGGACATTACATCGACCGAACAGGACCTGGAAAGCAATATATTCAACTTTTCCAACATGGAGAGATTCGATGTAAGGAACAACGTTCTTTGGAACGAATCACTGACCAACTGTACTGCAGAGTCGTCGCCAGTTCTCCCGCCGCGATGTCACACGAGGCTTTACAACCCACAGTCTCGGGGCATATGACCAGTGGTCCGCGCGGTCATCCCTGCACGACATGTTTATCACACGGTAAACCTGTTTTTCTTGCCAGCGCTTGGTTCATATCAACCTTACTCTGCGACAGCACGCATGCGCCTGCGTACCCAGCACCACCGGCATTCGTGCCCTTCCTTAGGCCTACAAACCCCTTATCTTGGTCACGTTCCGGTCCCACGCCCGTCGAAATGTTCTCTTCGGTTTCAACATCTAGCGGTACTGCGCGCATGTTTGCCGACTACGCCAAATTTGTCGACTCAACGCTCCGAAGACGGACCCTGGGTGTTGTTTCTGATGAAATGGATGATCTTAAGGAGCTAGCTAACGACCTATGGACGGTCCATGACAATTTCTCAACGGATGGTGATGAGGAGTCCTTGGAGTCTGGCCCGGACTCTAGCCTTGGCGAAGATGAGGAGCTGTGAATAACAGCGGTAATCCACATGTATATGAATTCTTGCAGTGAGTAGACCCAATTCGTTCACATGGCCCGACAATTTTCACCAACATGTACATAACAAGAACAACCTTCGCTTAATGACCGTTGTATGTCAGTGATGGTTTTCCCCGGTAATACACACACAAGTTTTTTGCTGCCCCTTGGCTCTCGACTCGCATGTAGCCGGTACATGGCATCAAGACAGATACGAGGTACATCCGCTTTAACTGATCCAAATCTCCAACCCGTTTTCTGCCATCAGAATAGCAAACGGTCACCTCCCAATCGCCCTCTCATGGATAGGTTCCGCTGGTAGCGTTCCTATCCCTATTGATTTCTCAACCTTGCGCTTACCCTTCGCATCCCTGGAAGTTGCGTGCGTTCTTCGGGTCTAGGTACCAAAACCCTCCGAGTCGAGGCGTCCTCAGCTAATTTGAAAGATCGCTCGGGAGAACTATGGTTTCCGGATGTGCTGTGCAGTGTTTCTTTTCTGAGCCGCAGTATGGGCGGGGCGGGTGGTGGGGCAGCAGGCCCGAATCTAAGTCTGTATGTCCCTGGCCCGAACCATGGAAGTGGGATATGCCCGGCACGTCTTGTGCCAGAAATGAGCGACGGCGATCTGGGCTAGTGAATGGGGTGTATGCCTGAAGAAGACATTGCCTATCAGGTGGGGACGATGTTCGACAGTGAGTTCCTTCAGTGACAGAAGGGCAGCTCGGGATGTGCACTATCCGTGGCGGACCGTTATGGCCCGGTACGTATTCAAGGGCCACCAGGCAATATGCCTTGAGCAACAATGACAAATCTATGTATTGGACGCACGCTTCTACGCATGTCGGAAAATGGCATTAACCCGTTGGTCCGCCTATGGTGTCAAAATAAGACTCACCAATGTGACCTGTTCTCTATTCTTCGAAAGACACCCAAAGATGTTAAAATCGCATATATATAAGTCCGGATTTAATAAGTGGTATATGTCCCAGGAAAAAGAAAAAAAATGCAAATGCGGTAAACAAAAAAGGTATGATAGATATCATAACATATGAATAGAAACAGTCCAACCAAGTATGACGGCGAATAATCTACAGCATTTGATTGGATACAGTAAGCGTACTACATAAGTTATACAGGATCACCTCTGGCGGAGCGTCTAGTCAACAACGGCGGCAATGTGTCGTTTAGGAGGGTCCTTGATGAATATATTGTCGCCTTTGATATTCAGGAACGAGTACTGTTTTGAACTATTAACACTGATAGCCAAAGATGGATTTAAGAGTTCACTCACCTCCGCGAGATCAGTGTTGCTCTGTTTGTTGTAGTTCTGATATACCAAATTGGGCTAGAGAAGATAGTCAGTGAGTTTTAGCCTACGCAGGCCCTTAAGATTGAGACTAGGCTCCGAAGCACGTCGCATGACACGTTGGGGGCCTAGTCAAATCCTACGGCGACAGTATGTCAAGACGAACCTCAGTCCAGAAAGGTCGGAGACCCGCAGCCTCAAGAGTCTCCCACCACGTCAAGAATTCGGCGAACTGCTTGCCCCATATGTGAATTTCGAGCTGAAGCTGGCCAAACGGAAGCGGCTTGTCAGCGTGCAAGTACGGCCCGATGAGAGCAGTCAACGTTTCAAACTCCCATCCCTCCACGTCAATTTTGAGGATGTCGATGTGGCTATGTCCTAATATGTTAGGTAAGTGCCTGTCAATGCAAAAGTATGAATGGAACCAACCATTCATTGCCATAATGCTTTCGAGGGTAAACATAGGAGGCGAATCATCTGTCGCGGGCTTGTCGCTACCTGCCAAACCATATGGGAAGAAATGGGTGCGCGACGCCAGGGACCGTGGTATTTGCGGGCCAAATGACTTGACACTGTAATCATAACCCCAGATCTCGCAATGCCGGGTATTGGCGAGAATTTCCGCCTCAAATGAAGACTCGTAATTGATACCTGCAGTAAATATAGATGGCGAAATCCGGAAGGAAGATATGACCACACACCGACGGAATAAATAACACAGTTTGGCTTCTCTTGCACGCGGGACAACCCACAGACCCATTTCCCGCCATCCCCAAGTGCACCAAGCCGTTCTACCTCGTGTGGGCAGTTATACGAAGCTGGGAAAAAGTCCCCTAGGACATTGGACTAAATTGAGCAGGGTACTGACGGGGTCATTTAGACACATACAGACGGTATAGGCTGGCCAAGGATCCTTATCAGGAGGAAACCTGGTGGATGTAAGATCAATATTTGAGTTCAAAAGCAAGTGCTTACATCAAAACTTCATTCGGAGTCGGGCCGAAGGTTCGTATGAGTCCTTTTCGATCCCGAAGGGTCTTTTCGTAAATAGCATGTGCTCGCGCCAGCCTGGCTGGCAAATCAGAGTCGCGAACGAATGAGTGGGAAGAGATTGTGGGGGCCGTCTCGTAAGGGTTCAACAGATATAAGGTAGCGGCCAGCACAACCAACACGAAAAGTGAATAACGCGGGTGACGGGTCCAGACGCCAGGCATGGTGAGTGCTGCTGAAATCAAGGCAGGACTGGTGTAGCTGTCGCCGTCGTTGTGGTCGTCGATGGGTAGAGAGACGATAAAAGCCTACCGACTGTCTTCGTGGTGGGAAAGGAACAGGGAATGAAGGAACAGGAGTCGTGGATCATTGAGTTTGTCTCTGCTTGGTCCCATCAATTCCTAAAATAGGTTTTCATCCATTGCAGGTTTCTATCCCTTCCGTTTATCATGAAAAATTAGTTAATGTTCATCTCATTCAATGACTTTTGGATGCCTACTCTCGCTCCTCTCGACGAATACTGAGACAATTTTCTTATCCATGATACTTTCGTTTGAAATTTGCTGAAATAGACATGTGGCTGCCATCTCAAATGGAAGCAAATGGAGCGCTCCACAAAGTCCATGCCAAGCCCATGATACGCAATCAATCATGGTAACGGGGATATAGGTCCATTCTGCTTGACGTCATTTCTTTAGAGGAAGAAAGGCAACACACAATTTGGGCAAAGTTAGTGAAAATCGGACAAGCTTGGAATCGATAGCGGCGCTTCTTTGGTAATTCTTAAATGTTCAAACGTTCAAGAACGGTAGGCTGTATGACCCGTCGACTCACGATTAATACTACTTTCACAAGTTAGGCCTAGAGCTTAAAGCTAACACAGAACAAAACGAAACAGAGTTCGTACTAAGCATTAGCATGCTCGCTTTCCAGCCCTGATTCTTGAACGTTAGGATATCGACAATTCGTCTGATAAACGATTTCGAACGAAAAACTACATAATAGTCTAGACTCCAGAGTCCACAATGCACATTTAATATCTAGGAAAGTCAAAATTTTCAATGACCGAGACAGGGGTCGAACCTGCAATCTCCTGATTCGTAGTCAGACGCGTTGCCATTACGCCACACGGCCATGCTCAGCTATGACTGCGTGCTCTCAACTCCGTGGGCGTAAACCTTTCATAAGCCGCGTACCAGAGTACTGCAGTTCGAACTTACGTAGACATCTCGATTCCAGAGCTGAGATGTAGCAGATTAAGAAATATGTAACTATGCACAATTTGTACAGAATAGGGTGTACATTTTCTGGTACAAGTGTTTCAGTTATCCAGTGAAAACAGCCGGACCAGGAACCTAAAGTGAAAAGCCTTCAGTCAGGCGCGTAGCTACGGGAATCGAAAGTATTCTTACCGTGTATGCCGTAGGCACAGGGTAGTAGATATTCACGGTAAGGCTTGGATCTATGTGATATTCACGTTCAGGGATAATTTATGGTTGTGAGATGAGACTTCACCATCCGAGGAAACATAACCTGGTATCGACACCTTAGACGGATTCGCTGACCCTCCCCCGGTAACGGAGATTTGGGCACAAGAAATATACCATTGAGGCGCGCCTACAACATGCAACCCGATCTTGCAATTGGGTAATGAATCACAGAGTTAAACGTTGAATTGGAAAAACTGACCTGTTCAATCCGGACGAGATACTGACGGAAGTCTGGTTAAACTGTCCAAAAATTCAGCAATATCCAGAACTCACTTCACCGGCCGGAATGTCCGAAGGAAGTGTCGTGGTTAATTGACTAAGGCCGTAGTCTGTGAAAGTAAATGGGTTGAATGTTGCACCCCATTCCGCAATCTATTTGTGCCCTTTGTTAATACCTGGTCATCAAGGTAGAAACACGAATTCTGTTCCATACCTTGAACCAATTTGCACCGGACCCATCCCAGGCGGCGGCGGTAGTAGGAGCTTTACCTAGATAAATTGCTGCCGGGCCTTGGTGATAGATAGTATTGTCCAGTATAAATCCAATGGTGCTTCCTGCGGCGACAGAGACTGTTTCAGTAGCAGGGGAAGGGCTGACGTTGCAGGTAATGTCCGCAGACTCGACATCTGTGACCGGGGAGTTGTTCTGTGGCATACGCACTGCGCCAGAGGACTGGGTGCTCCCTGCGATGAGCGTCGTCCAAACGTCTATGATGGGGTCGGTAAAAGTAGGGAGTGGAAGGGAAATCAGAGACTCACAGTGCGCGGAAACACTCTGAGATAGGATGGAAAGTGACAGGAGGGTTGAGACAAACTTCATCGTTGCGTTGCGATGTAACAGCAGGAGAGCTTTGGTTTGCTTTAAATATGGCGATAGTTGCACTAGTGGTCACGCTCATTTTCAGAGTATAATCCGAGAGCCCCAAGGTCGGAGAAGGTACGGGTAATAAGTTCGAGTTTATACCACAAGGACTACAGTCTTGTGCGCGCAACCGGAAATACTCAAATTTCTTCATTGGGCAATGAAAGTCGCCTTCGTGCTGTGAAGTTGGGTCTCAACGTACTCAGTTGAATCTCAGACCTTGACTAGCCATGAGTCGGAAGTCAGTAAGTATTCAAGTCGCTCACTCACCAAAAAATATAGCAACAACTCGAAAATCGTGACCTTTTTGAATGACCATTACCACATCATTTAACCGAGTCCCGGCAAAGAAATCAACAAACCAAACCGAATATCTTCCTCGTCTCCACAAAGTCGCGGAAAATACCGTTCAAATGACGCTTGTTGATTGACCACAAGACGCTCTCACGGAGAAACAATTTGACCGAATTGATTTTCTCTGGTTGACTGTCACTTGGAGCGCTCATACTAGATCAGGTAAATCTCGTATATGCTTGGGACTCGCACGATACTCGGCCATTGAATACCGCTAATCTACAAATTTCTGTGCTTCCTGATCATCTACACAAAACGGAATTCTGGTACCTGAGGGACAATTAGACGGTACCGACAGCCAATAGAAAAAGCGTACCGTATAAGACGTAAAGGCAGGTCCACCATGGAGTGATGGGTCTAAATATAACATGCATTTTTTTTTTTTTGTGGCAAGTATCTCCTGTTAAACACACCCACCAGTAGCAGCCCATCTACCTTACCAGAGGTAGTTCGGCACGGCAACGCCGTTGAATAGCAGGCCATGGATGAGACGGGGGATGATAACCCCGTTGAAGAACTCTGACAGGGTAGGAATGCAATTTACGCACGAACGGCATGAGTGCCGAACAGTGTGGGACTCAACATTTACATAATACCCACTAAACCTCCCAAAGGCGTTTTCACTGGGAATTGAACTCGTGCGCTATGCACTCCCAGGACCTCGGGTTTACCTAGAGGCCAGAACCAGATGGATAACCGCTCAACCATCTGGCCCCAACATGCATTTTTTTAGTGTGAGTGCGCGCGCAGTTAGGTGACTAACCAGTAGGAGAAAGATAAGCTAGAATAGACACTATCGCAGAACACATGCATCCTCAGCCCGTGACCATAATTTAGGCGCAGGAGATGGAAAAATCGGGAGCCTAAGGGATGTGAATTTTGATTTATTCAATTCTGCCTCAATGGATCTCGGACTCAATGATAAACCATGCCGTAGTCAGGCAACCAAAGCGAGGTACTGGTAGACATCGTGAGTTTCAGTGTGAAAAGGTCCATATAATGAACGTACCTCTCCAATCTGATGGAAAGTGGCCTTGAGTTGGGTCACCCTGTAATCCGTGAACGACAATTGGATCAAAATTCGCGCCCCGTTTTGCGATCTATGTCTGATGATCAGCATCGAGCCTCTTCCCTTTGCCCGCCGGATGCCTGCGGCATACCTTAAACCATCGCGCGCCACTCCCATCCAAAGTCTGCTACCGATCCCGGGGCCTGTACTAAATATATGGCGGCAGGACCATGATGATTATTGTTGCAATTGAATCCAAGGCTGCTCCCGGCGGCGGCGGCAGCAGTTGCGGGTGTGATTTAGATTGCAGACACTGTCCAGGGTTGAGTCATTCCGCACGGGATCGTTGCTCAAGGCCATAAGTACGTACGACGGTGGCAGAACTTGTACCACCTGCAATGACGCGATATCTAGGAGAAAATAGATGTATCAGATATAGAACGGCAGCAAAAAGTGAGAAACGGACAATGAGCAAGCGATGGCGAGCAGTGCAGGAAGAGTGCAGATACCCATGAGAACTTCATGTTGGACAGGTGTTGATCAAGAAATCTTGCGTTCTTTCATGAGTGATTTATAATGTCAATCAGGGAAATTTTGCGATTGCATACTTAGCATGCGTACCACGAGATAACGGAAGAATAGATTGCTTTCGCATTCACCACAACGGTTAACGTGTCGAGACAGATCCTTTGATGTGTAGCTTTTTACTATGATATGATTCTCCTGACATCCCCTAGTTGTAGATCTGCTTCGCATGATTCAAATATGAGTCTTTGTATAGCATGGAGACGATAAGGAGTAATACTAACATCGTGCTCTCAAGACAGGTCGGAAACCCATGGATCAAACACGGTCAGGTGTTGATTTTTGCCGAGGAGCAGCAAGGAGCGCCGAAGGAATATGTAAAAGGTGGGTATTGGATATTAAATCCTTCACATAAACTATCATTGGCCTTCAGGATTGAAAAACGGCGAGATGGCAGACTGGAGTAAGTTAGTGGGGTCGGAACTTCGGCCCTATATCCAACTTCGTGTGGCTTAGTCATTTTTGACACGTGCGCTCTACGCGTAGTGAAACGCCACACCTCTTTCTTTCCTTCCGTCTTCCACGCGTGTATCAATGCAGGAGGCAACTCAATTTTTCTCCCAAATCACAGGAAGATATTTCAGCATCTGTGCTCTCGGTATGGTTGGACGATTGACGATGCGAAGCGTTCGGGTTTGTCAACGCATACATCGTCTAATATTCGGACTTTTTCTGACGCAACGTGCACACCGGATTGCCCAAAGCGTGATAATATAACGGAGACAGGCTATGGTTAGTGTTGATCTGGTTGATATTCGGTTATTTCTCATGGGATTTCTGCATTTATTCAATATCGTTCAGATTCGGACAATTGATTTGATGCGACATCGAGGAGTTTTCTTTCTTTGATGTAAAGGGTCATATAATGCCTCGAGATCTCTGCGAATAGGCGCATATATGCGCATTCTTGAGTTGTATGAATCTTGTGGACGACAATTATGTTTTACTCTGTCTCCACACTAATCTATCGAAGTTTGACGTTGACAATAGCTCGACACTACCCCCTTGTATTAGCAGCGATTACGGGACAAATATCCTACTATAACGACATCTCAATTATCATACACACAGCAAGAGAACCTTGAAGAACGACCGTTCATACCTTACCCATCAATCTTCTTCCCTCTTCGATCTTGCTCTCATTATTCCCCAACTTTCCCGAAAGAACCTTGACCTCCCCCTTAACCTTGTCCATGAATTTTGGCTTCTTACCGGCATTTCCATTACTGTCGAAGTTGTTAAAAATCTGTGGCGAAACAGCGAATATGTCGACATACTTTGAGCCATTGGAACTTGTACTACGCCCAGTTTCAGTGACATCCAAGTTGTCATTCGTAATAGGCGGTAAAGGAGTTGATTCCTTGTGTAAGCCCTGACAACAAATGAGGACTTATACTAGGTTAGATAACGGACGACATACAGTTGGAGACGACCGGTCTAATAATGTGTCAAATTTGTCTTGCTCGTGAGTAGGCGGCGTTGTGTGCACTGGGATGATACCTGGTGGGGAAGCGGGAAGACCGATCTATCCTATATCAGCACCCTGGAACGAACTGCGTATGCCCATGCACTCACATCCTCTCCTGCTGTCTTTCGGAGCTCTTTATTCCGCTCCTCTGGCAACATTGCGACGTTTTCCTCTGAGGGAGGTCCAGGAAGGTCACCGACGCCCATTGTTTTCGTATTTGCAGTCGGCGTAACGATGGGCGGTGTACCCATCTGACTGCCACTCCCTGGTTGCGTCACAGTACTCAGCTCGGATATGGATGGAGCCTCAGAATCGCTCCGTTTAGGCGGCTGCAATGCAGGATTCGTAGCAGGGGTCAGCATGGATGTGTTAGTGGCTGGCTCAGTGCTGGTTTCCTTCGTCTCCTTGTCGTATTCTTCATCAGGAACAGCAGGGACCTCCTTGTCCACACCTTCAGCAGCGGGATTACTTTCAGACGACTTCGAATCGGCTGAAACTTCTTCAGAGGCCGTGATCGTCTTGATGAAAACGGCACTCACGGAAATACGAAACCACAGCCTGGGGTAAATATTGCTTTGCCGTCTCCGTGGCATTGGACAACGCTTTACCAACGTCTTCCTGGTCCGGGATATACTGCTTCGCCGTCTCTAGGATTCCTCCACCCCCAGAAGCAGTTCCTTCAACGGCTTTCTCTTCTGATCCTCCTGGATACGCTCCCGGAAAATCATGTCCTGGTGTTGACGCAGCTGACGGAAGTGCTGGAGTTAGGGGCTTCTGGGACCCTAGTGCTGACTTTGTCTCGTCGGCCCATTCCTGCGACGACGTCTGGGTATCGAGAATAGGCGGGATTTGCGCGGTAGTATTATCCATTGATGATTGATGGAGGTGATGTTCGGATGATGTCCCTTCTGAGACCGCATTATATAGGACATCCACTTTGGCTCCCAGCCCAGCTTCAGCGGCGAGATGACGTCGGATTCGCGTGATGTCATCTCGGTGACCATCTGGTCTCCAACTCGTCATTCAGGCCGTATTTGGATGTCGTCGCCTAGCACGGGTTCTTTTGAATCTTGGTTGCATCACAGAGGAAATGAGTTCCAGTTATCCATCTGGATGGCAAAATCACACTTGTAGACAGAAAGTGATATCAGCACCCGACACGATCTCTACGAGATCAGCATAATCAAATTATGTAGTGTCTAGCATTCTGCCTAGTGAGTTCTGTTGACATATATTATCTTGACCATAACATTGATTAATGCTGAAGGTCGTGCCATCGTCTTGCCCATAATGATGAGGGAAGACTTAAGATATCACTTAGGATCAACCACTTCAGGCCGTAACAGCCTTGGGGTCACTCTCGGTGTTCCTATGCCTATATGTTCGTCTTCCAGTTTAGCTGCGCACTCGTAACCTAAAGAGGTGGACACATCTTCCTGAGGGATCCGTTCGCATTGGACGTCGCAGACTGAACCTGATATCAGTCATTCGCGAAATGATCATTCTAGTACATGGCGCATAAATCCAGCGGCCTTCCCACTTCAATCCACATGATATTCTCCCGACTAGACGACCGAAAGATGGAAATTTCATTCTTAAAGACCTAGGATTTATCTAGCTGTTTCTTGTCAGACCGAGCTGATGGGTCAACCTGTCTGTGGTGGGGCTTCACATCGTCCGACCCGCCATTGGTTGTAAAACGAACAGTCCTTACATCGGAGGGAAGGGAGGTTCTCTCATCTGGGAATAACCTTCTCAGAGCACCAGGAGGGTCTGGACTTGAACTGGATAAAATCCTTGTCATCGCTGTCGTGTCAAGGAAGGTGGTCATCCCGGAAATGATATCTCAAAATAGAAACACTCATTGTCCCAGCATTCAGGATCTGTTGCGCATTCCGTCTCAGATCCTGATGTGAACGCGGAGTGTATGGATGTCTTTGACTGAAATCAAATTCTGTTATTGGCATATGGCAGTCGGTTTTCGAAGATTTATGGGACATATATGACGCATCAGCTGACATCTAGTCCGCGATCCAGATACATTTTATATTTACGTACAACATGGCTGTGTGGCGTAATGGCAACGCGTCTGACTACGATTTGGAATCAGGAGATTGCAGGTTCGACCCCTGTCTCGGTCATCATTGTAACGCATCTTCAAGGTGATATGTTTTGCTTCAAAATCTAGGTCCTAGGATGGCGCTGGGCAACACACGTCACACACAGTGACACAAGTAAAGGTCATTTACTGAACCAGGTGACAGGTCCAAGGAATCAGGCACGCTCCTGGGGAGAGGCACTTCAAATTGTTTTGCTATGGGCACTTACAGTCATACACCGGTCACTTAGACCCCAAAACACTAATTGATGGCTGGAATATTTTTTTCACAAAATGGCTAGAACTTTTTTTACTCAATGAATACTAGTACAATATATTGAGTCTGAAAAAAATTGCCAAAGCTATACATAGAGAAATGATTGCTACAGAGGATGAGTTTGGTGAGTGTCCAAAAAGGCAATCCCAGTCATCTTAGACCCCAGTCCAAAATCAGGCCACACCATCTCTCTTCATAGGTATCATCATTGTTCAAGCTGCTATAATTGTGAACCTGCTCTGGAGATTCACTGGAGGGTTTATTGGCTGTTGGAATATGTTTTTTATTCATGAATATTGTTAACTTGATTACATTATATAACATAATCCTAATAAGGGAATTTCTATTGATTGAAGTGAGAATGCCTCAGAACCTGGTAAAACACTTCATAAAATAAAGACCAAGTATCAAGAAAGTAATTAAATATTATAAACTATTTTTAAGAATTTTTTGAGGCCTGGAAAATTCATGGAAGATGAGTCCCAGTGAATAGTCCGTGTGTTTACATAGATTCTCTTATGTTTTAATATGACTATTCTTGATAAACCTGAGATAATCGTGTGCCTGGTCCGTAAACAGATGTCCCCAGATTGACTTGGATTTTCTGTGATTTACTTCTGCATAACATATAAAAGTCACTAATAAAAGTTCACAGTTCTTGGATTTTCATCGCACTCATCAATATTTTGCACGATTTAATATGATTTAACAGGTAAATGTACAATACAGAATTACTAGCCTGCTATCTAGGGTATCTGAGTCTGTGAGCTCCTGCCAACCAATTCCGCTACACTGTCTAACCGACTTGCTTGTTCCTGCAGGACCGAGTAAGTGAAAGCTCAACCTATCCGTATAAAACAGAGACATACTTTGTTGAGTTTGATTTAAGCTTCTTATCGGCCACCTTCTTAGCCGCTTTAGCTTCCTCAAGCAGCTTCTACACGAAACAGTATCAGAACTGTAGTAGAATGTTGTACAAGAGCTTACAAGTCTTGTATCCTTCGGGATCTTAGTGTAGTATGCTTCGAAATCGACCTTCAAACGATTATTTTTGGGGTCCTTGGCGATCCAAATGCGCATGGAAACACTCCTGGTTGTTTAAATGTCTAATCAGTAGAGTCTGATACTGAAGATATAGCAGAATAGCTCACTTTTGCGTCAACGAAGCACCAGGCATAGCAAGCTGCAAAGCCTTTGTGATGGTCCCAGATCCTTCTAGCTTGCTTTGCGGCCGGTTTTGCTCGTACTGAGGGAGGTCTTGTTCATGTGGCTGGGGCTTGTCTAGTTCATGCTGAGGATTGCCTTCGTCGTGCTGAAGGTCGTCTTGCTTGCACTGAGGCTGTTCTTGCTCTTGGTCCTGGTGTGGTTCATCTGTTTGCTGATCCTTCTGTGCCGGAGAGCAGACTTCTTGATCAGATGGCTAGCAAGAATCAGTTGATGCCGTGAACAGGCTGAAAGACATACTGAATGCACTGGAGCCTGTGCGTCTATCGCTTCATACAGATCGTCCCTATATAAAAAATCAGAATGCAACGAAGATAGCCAACAATAACTCTTACAGAGGGTTGGTTATTGGTTTGAGAGACGTATGTGCCTTCACATTTATCAGAGTTGGCAGCATGAAGAAAAGAAGCATTAACTCACTTCAGGAACCAAGCTTTCTCCATGCGCTCGCTTGGGTTCTTGGCTGAGCCAATAAGGCCCGAATCATCAATGAAAGTGCTGGGAAGCCAGCGATGGAATCGCCTGTTGCTCCCAGCACTCTCTCGCATTAGTCATCGTATTGTAATTCTGCTCTCCAGGCACTCGCTGAATTTTTCTGTATTAATTAAATGAATTTATAAATAAATAATGTAATCGAAATAATTTTGTCACGTGATCTTGCTGGCGGCATGATCGAGAAACGCGCTCTAATTAGATTAGAGTTGCGATCGAATCCTTTTAACTTGTTTTTTGAGTTGTCGCTGCTCTGCTTACCTCTAAATTCGCCCTCTACTTCTAATAACTACTCTTCTTCGCTATGTCACTGCGTCTCTACTTCCTTCGCGCCGGTCTTCAAGCTCGGGACCCATTCTTCGGCAACCCCAAACAAATTTACGTTCGTTCTGCATCGATTAACGACGATTTCCCGGCGAAAGTGTTATTGGAGGCGGAGAGAAGGTACGCGAACGTATTTGCAAAGGAAGGAGTGGATAAGTTGTCTATCTTGTACGTCCCGTCTCGTATTTATTATTTCTACTGAATCTCGTAGTTCCGGATGGCATTCTTCGTTGCCAAATCCGCGTAATCATTATACGTTGCGGGGCTACAACCGAGCTGGATGGATGTCAGTAACAGTGGAGATGGAGCGTGGTAACCGTGGGTCGGTGTATACTTACGAAGCTCGACATTGGAATCGATGGTTGGCACGCGCAGGTGGGCAGAGCAATCTTAGAGCAAAACATTTCTTCGACCCTGTGGACCATGTTGAGGTGAGTAAATTTCTCATTTACACTGTTTCATTTACTGATACTCATTTC